>PVHP010021781.1:0-29063 GCA_004024765.1 Zapus hudsonius | reverse complement strand
ACTGTGGTGGCTCATCTCTTGCCATGGTCTCATCTTTTGGCCTGCTGTCGGGTGGTAGGGTTATATGGGCCACAGCTCACTCGCTATATCCTGAAAAATACTAATACAATCTCCATTGGAGAGTTAGAACAGTATAGGTTAACAGATATAGACCATTCTGGATTACCTAGTTTCTATTTTTAGTAGCCTCCCTGTCAGACGTTCGCATAAGACGTACTTTTTTTTAAAAAAAATATTTTTATTCATTTTTTAAGCAAAGATACAGATGAGAGAGAGAGAGAGAGAGAGAGAGAGAGAGAGAGAGAGAGTACACAAGAGCCACAACTTTGTGGGTCTGGCTTATGTAGGTCCTGGGGAATTGAACCCGGGCCTTAGGCACTGGAGGCAAGTGGCTTAACCGCTGAGCCATCTCTCCAGCCCCATACTTTTTTTTTTGGACTTGTTTTTAGTATTAAATATTTTTCTGAGAATTCTATTGCATTTATTTACAAAATTGGTGTTATCTTAGCATATTTATTCCATAATGTAATCTTTTGAATGCTTCCAGAAGAAGTTTAAATGGACATAACATTATGAAAAAAATCATTCAAGGTAACATGTTATATGTTGTATTATAAGATTTCCTTCATTACAGATGGCTTATTGTGATTTACTGTGAATTCTATGCTTCTGTGACATGAGGTTAGATGTGTGAATTATTGTGAATTCTATGCTTTTTGAATTAAGATGTGATCATACTTCTAGTCATCATCTATGTGGCTACTTTTTAAATTAAGCTATTAGATATAAAGGATTTAACAGATTGTGACTTTCACTCTTGCATCTAAGCCATGAAGAACACTTCTTGAGACCCTGTAAGCTCTGAGGTGATAGACAAAATATATTAAGTATAATTAAAGTCTCCAAAGCCCCACCTAGGGACAAGATATCAAGACTATAGAAAATCAAAACCAAGAAGAAATCTCAAATGAAGCAGGAAATGAGAAGTCTTACTTGGAGAATAATGTTGGATGAAATTCACACTGGGTTTTTATTATATAGAACACAGGGAATAAGATGGTAAGTTTTTAATATGCCAAAAGAAAAAAAAATAAAAGTCTATAAATCTAGAACTTAATGTCCAGAAAACTAGTTGTTCAAATTGAAGAAGAAATACACGTTTTTAAAAATCCATTACTATAATTTCATTTAAAATAAAAGAACGGTACCTTCAATCCAACACAGCCTCTTAAGGATAGAGAAAAGATGCATATTTCTATGATACAATGCACTTAAAAACTTGTAAAGTTTTAAGAACATTATTGTATGATCATGTTATAAGTTTGTCAACATTCCCACTGGTTAGGTTATTCTCTGATGATATATGTTCTCCCATCCTCCCATTCCCCTGAGGGCCAGAGTCAGTGTGGTTGTCAGTAACCACCTTGGGATCATGTCTCAGAGTACACCTTCCCTACTTTTGACTCATACATTCTTTTCATCTATTCCACCATATTCCCAGGAGCCTTACAGAATATTTCTGAGGTCTCCTTTAGTATTGAGCTCTCAGCAGCTTCTGAGTTTCTGTTCCGATGAGTTTTGAGTCTCTTCAGTGTCTTCCACCATCTCCCATTATGGAGGCTCATCATAAATCTAGAAATAGACAATTTGATAAACAAAAACACCAGGAAATTCTGCTCACAAAGACCCACTTAGTAAACTGTTTCCCCAAAATGCATTTCACCATGCTCAGCCACGCACATATTCAGTCTTCTGCGGACATGGTCAGTGGGTCCAGTTTTTGATTTGGGCTAATAGGTGCCCTTGTTGTCATTCTTGTGACACTGAATTTTCAGATATCCATAAAGTAAGAATTAGGGTGTCATGGAAACCTGCATGAAGATTTCACTAGAAAGCCTAGAAAGTCAGATCATATACAGGGTCTCTAGTAATTTATTTTATTTTTTCCTGCTAAATTTCATTCTTGCATAGGTTTGTTATTTTCTTGGTAGTTTCTTGTCTCTGAATGTTGGAATGGGGACACTTACTCCATGTCATTGTATTTTGGTAGCCTCTAACCTTATTGTGGCTCATAGCTGAGAGTTTGCCTTGAGTTTCAGGGTGTGAATTTTGATCTGAACAGTGTTGAAACTAAGGCAAGAGTCTTGTAGGGATGGATAAAATGCATTTTACTTTAGGAGATAACCATAAGACTTTAGGAGACAGAGGAAGAATGCTGTTGTTTGACTATTAAACATGCCAACAGGCACATGTGTTGAAGATTGGTCAGTAGTTGCTGATGCTATTTTGGGAGGTAGAGGAGACTTGATGAGATGGTGTGGCAGGAGAAAGAAAGCTACTCCAGAAATAGCTTTGAGACATACGTTTATCTTCATCCTCTGAAACTCCCTCTGCTTCCACCACGAGGTAGATAATCTCTTCCTCTGCAGGATGTGTTCCAATCTCATGGGACCAAGCAGCCAAGGTCGAACACCATGAATAAACAGTCAAGTTAAGTCATTCCTCCCTTTAAAAACATTTTGATTTATTTACTTATTGAGAGAGAGAGAGAGAGAGAGAGAGAGAGAGAGAGAGAGAGAGAGAGAGAGAGAGAGAGAGAGAATTATGCCAGGGCCTCTTGCTGCTGCCTGCTGTAAATGAACTTAACTTCCTTTATATAGATACTTGGGAATTGAAACTAGACAGTCTTTGCAAGCAAGTTTAACTACTAAACCATGTCCTAGCCCTCTTTCTCCTTTAAGATGCTTCCGTCTGGCTTTTGGTCAGAGTGAGGGGTAAAACTAACATGGAAATCCATTGTAAAAGGCAGCATAAAAGAGGAAAAGAAACAAGACAGCCATAATGAACAGAAAACATTTACAAGCATAAGTAGATATCAATACTCACTTTCCATGTGAAGGGTCTCTTTATAATGATGAAAGCATTGCAACAAAGGATAAAAAAGAATCTAACAGAGAATTATGTGTTGTCCATGAGAAAACCACTTTAAATATAAAGACTCACTTACACGAATGGATGGAGACATATAAATATACTGTCCCAGTCATCTTGGGGTTCTTTAACAAAACCCATTAGACTGAGTAACTTGAACAGCAAACATTTATTTTCTCATAGTTCTGGAAGCTGTCTGGGACCAAGGTGCAGTCAGATGTAGTTCATGGTGAGGACTCTTTCTAACAAGGACATTTTCTCTGTGTGCACACATGTCCTTTCCTCAGGGCATTCAAAATAGACAGATTATCCTCTCCTTTTCCTCCTCTCTTTTTTTTCTTCTACTCATTCTTCTCCTTGTAATTCTTTTTCTCTACGTCCCCCTCCATATTCTTATCTTCTTCTTCCTTAAGCCCTGGTGTCATCAGGAGGGCTCCACATTCATGACCAAATCTAAAGCAGATTAATATAATTTCCCCAAATTCCTACCTCCAAATAGAATTAGTCCTTAGGACTCCCACATACAAATGTGAGTCAAATGCAAGCACTGCCTAAATCATGCTTATATTAGCTTGATCAGCAGTTTGGTTTCTTACTTCAGAACAAGAAAAAAAATATGAGTGACATGGTCATACATATTAAACAATAAAGTATTTGATTAATCAACAGTGTATAGCAATCTTTCATTCATACTCATCTAACAATAATGCAATGGCACAACCCAGTCAAAAATGGGTAGAAAATTAGAGAGAAATACACAAGTGCTGTTATAACTGGAGACTCCAAAACTTTTTTTTTTCACTAATAGTTCACAAAGGGAGATATACCCAATGATAACATAGGAAAGTCCTGTTATGTGCAGCGTATATTCTAAAGGATGAAGACAAATGTAGGCTTGGAATTTCATGAAATAGTTGTAATATCAAGTAGAGATAAATGATAAAAATGATGGAGAAAAGATCACGGTAGGAAGTATGAGGACCTGAGTGACTTGGTATAAATTTAAATAACAAAATTCAGAAACAGCAGTTGAACAGTAGCAGTTGAAGAAACACCCAAGAAATAGGTGTCTGATGACAGTTACGTGGATAGCTGGGAAGAAAATCCAACTAAATGTTACAGCTGCTTTGATGGTTATTTGTTAACCCTATCTTCTCAATTATGTTTGCTATTTCTTGAGTATCAATGATATAATGAGTGAAAATATCACATACTTCTTGTTATTGCATTATATAATAGTAATTTGGACTAGATGACATTGAAAGCTCAATGCATCCAAATGTGGAGGGATCTCATTTTTAGTATTGTCTGCTAGGTTTATTTCCTTACTGAAGAGCTCCCATTTGTTCTTATTTTTCCACCATAATATTTTTTTCTATCATAAATAGAGTTACCCAACCATTACTATAAATACATAGTCATATACATATATAAATACATTGTATTCCTTCTTTTGTAGTCAATTCTGGAATTTATATTAGAATGTAATGTCGTTTGGTGTAGAGTAGATTAGTTGATGAAACAGAAACATACTCTGTTCATAAAATGGGTCTGAAAAATGGATTGTTCTCATAAATTTGCTGAGTTTTTGAAATGCAGATAGCAGTAAGAACAAAAAAAAAATTGAATTACCTCTGTTTTACCAATTACCTTACTGAAACTATAATTAATTGATACTTTAACATATCATGGAAAAAATACCAGTGCTTTTCTCCTCTGACCAAATGTCATTTATTATGTGGCTTCTTTAATGCAAAATAGCTTTAGTTTGATCTTTATTATAGAGACGATACAGGAATAAAGTTTGAGTCCACACTCCATCACCATTTGCAAAAGTCCTCACAAAGTTATCAGTGGGAATAGATAACTCATGTGTAAACTTTTTTGGAAAAGCTTTGTGGAACAGTCCTTGGAGAAAAGAATCTGTAAGTCAATTAAAAATAGTGAATGAGGGCTGGAGAGATGGCTCAGCAGTTGAGGCCCTTGTCCACAAAGCCTTAAGCCAGATGCACAAAGTGGTGCATGCATCTGGAGTTCATTTACAGTGGCTGGAGGCCCTGGCACACCCATTCTTTTTGTCAGTCTCTCTGTCTCACTCTGTAAATTGATAAAAATATACTTTAAAAGGAATAATAGTGAAAGATCATATTAAAAATAAACAGGAAACTGTGCTGAATGCACAATTTATTACCTTCACCATATGGACATACAACCAACAGAGGGAGCTTACACATTTTCCCCAAATGGAGAACAATTTCATTTACAAATACACCAAGTATCAAAGAACATCCATGAATAAAGAAATAAGAAAATCCCATAATCTTAATTAAGAATTTGCAAACTGCCAATTTCTAGTGAAAGTTTCAAATAAAAATTGATGGGGAACCATAATTCATTACAGTTTCTTTTCAAGGATATATTTTCTCCCTTTAATGGATGCTATTTGTAATTATTCACAGGATCATGTCTACTAAATTAAGTAAAAATTTAACGGGACTTGACAGATGAGTGGATGAACTCCCGAAACTTTATTGATTTACTTGTCATTACACCACACATAGCTTGATAGAATATAATATTTCAAGGGTCATAGGCATACATTTTCTGTCATTTAATTTTTCTGAGTTAAGCAAATAGTCTCCCTATTTTTTTCTGAATTTGGCAAAAAATAAAATTTGGCTTGTTCTTCAAATCATAGATTTACTGACCATAGGACATTTACTATAAAAGATGTTCAATATTCCTCTAACAGAACATATTTTATTATCCTAAGGGGTGGGAGTTCATCTTTCTTCAGTATGTGAATATTATTCATATTAGGTCATGTGTTGAGCATTATATTTTAGAATGAATCAAGCTTTGTAATTGCCTTAATACTGAAGTTGAAGGATAAACAGGCTCTATTTAAGGGGAAGTCTAGTTAACTTATGGATAAGCAGGTATTTAATGTGTTCCCTTTCTAGGTATATAATGTACATATATATGTATATGATTCTGCATAAACATATACTGTATTATATGAATATATATGTATGTTTTTGTTCTTCTTAAAATGTTGCCCAAGAAACCAGTATAATATATGCATGTTTCTGATGGTGATTGATACCTAGAATTTTAAAGCCTTATTAACTTGTGTAAAAGTGACAGTTTCATGCTACAGAGTTAAATGATCTTTCATGGGAGCTTGGCACAGTCTACAGGAGGAAAAAAAAATATGTTTGATCAAGGTCACACCAGGATTAGCTTTGTGTCTGTAAGAGTGCGCCAAGGGATGCTTAACATCCACAGAAAGCAGACAAGACCTTGGTTTTATGGTCTCACCTGAGAGACTCTCACATACTCAACTCCATAATTAATTTACCTCAGAAAGGATGGAGGTTAATGCAGCTGGGATTTGAAAGGAAGTTTTAAATTCTTCTGATGTATTCTAAGGAACTCAGCGTGTTGTCATTTATATACACGTGAAGTCATGCTTTTTAGCCTAAAGGGATTATTATTTTCGTGTACTCTAGGCTCTTCTTATTTTCTTTCCTCCTCACTGCCTTCTCTCCTTGCTTTTGTAAACCTGTTCCTTCCTTTCTCCTCTCTTTTTTTATATTCTGTTTCCCTCCCCCTCATTTTACCTCTCTCTCCTTTTCTTTTTTTCATTCACTCTTTTTTCCTTATTTTTTCCATCCTGTTATTTTCCTTTTATTCTTTCTTCAGTTATTACATTAAAAGTAGGCCAAGTCAATTGAATTTTCTGTAAATATTGGATATTCAATTTAAAAGGCCTTATTAATTTTAGTATACTTTGAATTTCACAACTAATACTGCATTAGACATTAAAAATCAAGCTTCCCACGAACTCTAACTCGTTAGATAAATTCAAATATCTATATAATCTATATGTCTATCGAGAGAGAGAGAGAGAAAGTGAGAGAGAAAGAAAGGGAATAAAGTTTTAAGCCAGGATAAAGCATCCAAAGCCTCCTTATAAACTTTGATTAAAATATGTTCTAGTGAATTGATACCTGTCCAAAATGTAACAAATAATATCACTCTTGGTCCTATTATTCATATAATTTGTTATGTTTATTTGGATGTATTTTATCATGTATATATTAATGAGGATATTACTATTATCTTTTGTGTGAGTGTGTTGAGTGCAAAAGACGTATGGTGAACCTTCTTTGAATGAAATATTTTAAAAATTTGAACATATAAGTTAAATGACCTCAGGCTCTTCATGATAAAATACGTCCAAATAAACATAATAAATGGCAAATTATAGGACTTGCTAATGCATTTTACAACCCTATATTAATATTCAGAAAATTTGGAAATGATGGAAAATGTCTGAATGTTAGTATTATAAGATGAAAGATATTTAAGCACTTGCAACAATTTCTGAATTGTTCTGAATCTATTAACATTGTCATTGAATTTGAGTTTTTCTAGAACACACCAATTTGACAATTAAATTATTTCACACTGATTTTTATAAAAACTATGTCATCTCCGGGTGAGATAGCACATGCCTTTAATCCCAGCACTTGGGAGGCAGAGGTAGGAGGATCACCATGAGTTCAAGGCCACCCTGAGACTACATAGTGAATTCCAGGTCAGCCTGGGATAGAGTGAGACCCTACCTGGAAAAACAAACAAACAAAAAAAAAGACTATGTCATCACCATCATTAGATACATCTCTACATCCTGCTGTGAGAGATAATTTTGAAGACTTTTAAAAAATATTTTATTTATTCATTTTTCAAGGAGAGAGAGAGAGAGAGAGAGAGAGAGAGAGAGAGAGAGAGAGAGAGAGAGAGAGAGCACCAGGGCCACCACCTTGTGGGTCTGGTTTATATGTGTACTGGGGAATTGAACTTGGGGCCTTAGGCACTGGAGGCAAGTGCCTTAACCGCTAAGCCATCTCTCCAGCCCTGAAGACTTTTGATAATTGTGAAATTTTATTAAAATGTGATGTTGTGAAGTAACTGTTGTAACTTTCATAAAAGCACGAGAACACAGCATTGCCTGTGATCACGTTTTATCACTTCAGCCAATCCCATTTCTGCTACAGTGCTGTGAAAGTCATTATGTCTGTCTGTCCCCAGGAAATTTCCTTGAGAGATTACTGTGCATACCTTACTGTGGTCAGTGATGGTGAGATGGTCAGGTGGATGCAGAACCTTGTGGCTCTCATAATGTAGGAGGCATAACATCTTTTCAACTATACTATGATCAATTTCATAAACAAAGCAAATATTTTTTCTGGGATAGAGTTGCTTCTCAGAGGAATTATACATTTCAGATGAACATGAAAGGGTGATCCATAGAAAAATGCTGAAGAAGGAAGGGTTATCGGAAAATTTTCCAGATAGATGTTTGATGTGAGCTTACAGCATGAATGGAAAAACAGGCTTTATATGTGTGGTAGTTTGAATGTGATAGTGTGATTTAGTAAAATTAATCTTGTAGGGCTGGAGAAATGGTTTAGCAGTTAAGGCGCCAGCTTATAAAGAAGGACCAGAGTTCAATTCCCGGGCACCCTTGTAAAGCCAGGTGCACAAAGTAGCACATGCATCTGGAGTTCGTTTGCAGTGGCTGGAAGCACCTGGTGCATCTCCTCTCTCTCTCTCTCTCTCTCTCTCTCTCTCTCTCTCTCTCTCTCTCTCTCTCTCTCTCTCTCTCTCTCTCTCTCATCTCCCTCTCTCCCTCTCACTCTCCAATAAATAAATAAAATATTAAAAAAATGAAACTTTGTAATTTAGGTGTCCAGTCATGTGGCTGGAGGAGGTGTCACAATGTGGATTCCAGAGTCCAATCTTCAAATGCTTTTGGAGCCAATCTGAATTCTAGCCTGAAGGCCTGGGGAGAGCAGTTTGAGTTTTGTTGGTTTTGTGTCTAAAGGTGTTGCTGTGGGCTTGTTGTAGTTGTTTCTGTCTGCTTGGATCTATGGAAGTGAGCAGCTTCTTCAGCCTTTGATGCAGTTTCCCCTGGATCTGTAAGCTGAAGTCAACCATAAACTGAGTCTATTTGGATGGTCACTTCAGCATCGAGGAGCAGATTACCACAATAAGTGACTGTACAAGGAAGGTAAGAAAAAATATTCATAATCTTACATGTTATAGGCATTTGGTTGGCCTTTATCTAAAAAAGATTTAGGAAGTGAGTCTAATTTTATTCATGAAGTTTGTATGATCAAGCAGACATTTTATTAGAAAAATACAATTAGGAATAAAATCACCCCCCAAATCTCTCCAAAAAATCAGGAAAGAAAGAAATGTTTTCAAAAACGAATGAGCATTCAACTAGAATGTTATGTGCATTATAGGCAATCTGTTTAAGGACTGCAAAAAAAAAAAGGAGTCTTGCTCTCATGTAACCAAGCAGTTACATCTCATTACATTCATGTTTTCATGATAAATGATAACTAGTCTTCAAGTAAAGGCACTTGTCGGCATTGTTCATCACACAAATTTCTTTCTAAATTCACTTGGTAATTAGTGGCCATCTGTGATACCTAATTGGTTTATTCAAAGAAAAATAGACTTTTCCTGTCTTTTTTTTTTTTTTTTTTTGAGGCAGAATCTCACTCTAGCCTAAACTGACCTGGACTCACTCTAGCCTCAGGGATCTGAACTAGGGTAATTCTCAACTTCAAGCTCCCTAGTGCTGGGATTAACGATGTGCAGCACCACACTCTGCTAAAGATGTAGTTTTGGACAAGGTCTAAGTCCAGGTTAATTTTCGAATCTGCCTCCAAATATGAGATGCATTTCAGAGACAAGTCTAAGGACTTTGAGGAAGATATTCTTGGATTTTAAAGAAGGAAAAAATATATTTTGCTTTAGAAAATACATCCATTGCAAAGAAACAGAATACCTTACAGTTAAAAGTTTTCTAAGTAATTGTTTTAAGAAATTGGAGGTGGGAAAGTGCTTTCTTATTTGTAGCAGGGGAAACTAACCCTCTTATTTTTGATGTGTCTATTTCATGCGAAGCTTCTTCTATTTATCAACCACATTTCTTTTTCCATTAAGATATGTTGATATATTGTTGATTTTTCTAACTATGGTTATGGTAATATTATAGAGTTTAGTGTCCTGTACATTTTGAGAATGTCTTGCAATTGATGAGTATATTTCTTTAGCTATTTTTAAAAATCTGTATTAGTAATAGTTCTCGCTGCTGTAATAAATATTTGGCAAAGCGATTTAAGGAAGAAAACACTTATTTTGGCACAGAGGCAAGGGGATTTAATCACAGAGTCAAAGGCCTATATACAGAAGTATAAAGCAGCTGGACACATCCCATATGTCATCATAGAACAGAGATGAAATATATGTTTCTGTTGGTTTCCTGGATCTTAGAATCTCGAACACACTTTCATGGAAAGGTGCTTCTGTCTATCAGGAGGCATCCTCCCTCCTGAATTCACTTAATCTAGAAAATCCTCCACACATACGTCAAGAAATTTGTTTCCATTGATTTTTTAATAATTATTTTAATTCATTTATGAGAGAGAGAGAGAGAAAGAGAGAGAGGCAGAGGCAGACATGGAGATGGAATGGGCACACCAGGGCCTCCAGTCACTGCAAACGACTCAAGACACATGCACCACTTTGTGCATCTGACTTTAAATGAGTACTGGGGGTACTGGGGAATTGAACTCTGGTCCTTCTGCTTTGTAGGCAAATGCCTTATCCACTGAGAAATCTCTCCAACCCCCGTTTCCATTGTGATTGCAAACTCTGCCAAGTTGATAACAGAGATCCATCATCATAGTATGGTTCTAGGGATTGATTAAACTATTGCAAGTCCTGATTTCTCTATTAATTTATGCTCATTAATATCTTTGAGAAATCCTGTAAAATGAGTTATTACTTTTTTTCATCCTTTTGGATTTACATTGAAATTATTACAGATGTGGTAAGTACATTTTTTTAATATATATTTATTGTCCATAATGTGTTACATTATTTAGTGGGCAAACCATGCGTTGTTATCCCGAATTCCCGAATTCTCCCCCTCCCCATCCCTGATCAGTTGTATATCCTCCTCTGTGGGCTGTCTGTATTAGTCCTTGTGGCAAGGTATCCTGTATATCTTAGTACATTTAACCTAACAATTTCAAATCATCCATCCATGAAGAGAATTTATTTTTATTCATTTATCTCCTTTGATTTCTCTCATTAATGATTCCTTGCCCTTTCATGCACCTACAGATGCAGGATTTTGGGAATCAGGAGGGCTCCTCCAATTTCACAGAATCCATATTTGGCTCTGTGTCTAAGATGTAGATTCTTCCATATCTCCTCCCACTTTCTAGCTAGGCTAGGAGGGACATACTCTGTCTGGAGTCTTTCAGCTAGACATTTCCCTGGATATTATTAATACCCATACAATAAATCTTATAATTCATGATTTCTCTTTAATTAAACAGTGATTCATTCTTGTTGGATTTGGTTTTATCAATTCTTTGTTGAAAGAGGACAAGGACCCAACATCTGGGGTTAACAGGAAAATCTTGCATCTTTACTACTCTAGTCAGTGTCATTGTGCTTAATACGATTCATAGTCTTGTACTATTTTCTGAGGAATATATTGTATTTTCTATCTGAGTTTATTTTCATTACACAAGAGGTTGTAGCATCAGTATATTTTTCCAAGCTTAATGAAGAGTTTATTTTCTCATGCATGTGAGTTGGGAGAGAACTTCAAACCAACCCCAAAAAATTTGAATACAATACCTCAACTTTTATTTCACACACTAAACCTGATGCATATGATTTCCTTTAATATGATATCAATATTTTAATATTTTAATGCCCAATTTTACAGCAGGGGACAGGGGGATTGAGTCAACCCTGAAAGCAAGTATTTTCATATTAATAGCTATGAAGGGCTGCTCATAGCTCAGTGGTTTTGGAGCGTGCCTGCAAAATCCAATGATCCAGATTTGATTCTCCAGTACCCATGTAAAGCCAAATACACAAAGTGGCATGTGCATCTGGAGATTTTTTGCTGTGGTTAGAGTGCCTGGGGTACTCTCTCTCTCTCTCTCTCTCTCTCTCTCTATCTATCTATCTATCTATCTATCTATATATATATATATATATATATATATATATATATATATATCTTCCTTTCTCTACTTGTAAATAAATACAATAATAAAAACATAATAGCTATGGATTTCTATTCAATTTGGTGTTATAGAATAGTATCAGCTACATATGATGGACATAAATAATCCTTAAATGTAATGAAATAAATTTATATTCATGTAAGTTTTGTTTCCAATTTATGAACTAACACTCATAAATGTCTGTTATTCCATAATTTAAAACTACATTTGAAACACATATGTTTCCTTGCAATGGACAGAAGATGAAGACTGATTGTCTTGACTACCTGATAAAGACATTAGGAGGTCAGGGGGTTGTGCATGTTCACCTTCAGTTGGCATGAAGATAAGGTCAGAGTTGAAGTACTAAAGCTTGAACTACAATAAAGAAAACAAGCCATTAGGATATGGGTTTTACTTAAAGCAAGACCATAAGAATATACGAATGCATGTTCCCAGGCAAAGGTTATTGAAGAATATGGTAGTATGTAAAGTATAGTATAGAGAGTATAGTATATAAAGAGGATAACTAGGAAAAGCCAGCTCAAATTCTGAAAATATGGAAATCACTGAATCTTTGTGTATAAATAATGATAAACCCAAAGTCCTCATCCAAGGAGTGATGTTTTACATCCATTCATTAAGACTTAAAGAGGCAAAAACCACATTTTCCTAAAAGAAGTTATTGCTGAAGTTCAGAATGTTTTATTTGGGGATTAATTTTACAAATGGGAGAATAAGAAGATTTTGTTGACTATAGCAAAGTCTTATGTGAATCAAGGTTGTGTTTGTTATTTAGAAAATATTTTATGTGTGCAGTCTTTGAACATCCTAGCCAAACCTGGTGGTGACTTCATCATAAATTTGTGGTGCACAAAGTCCCCAAGAGTTGATAGTTTATGTGTAAGAGAAATAACTAAAATACTGTTATATGTTTGAATTTTTCTTATGTCTTATTACATAAGTCAAGAACTCTGAAGGAAGACATATATATGGGCATAGGTTACATACTCAATAGCTTAACCGAAATCCTATCTCAAAGGAGGGACTTACATAATGAGCTAAATCAATAATGAATTGAAACCATAAAATCCTTACTGTCATATAGTAAGCTCTCGAGGAAGCTATGGGCATCTCCTGGTAAGAGGGGCCATGAATAGAATGGGGGAAACCTAACCTCAAGAATAATTGCTCAGGCCTGCATCTCCCTGTCCCATTTATTGGTTCCTTCCCACACTGAGATGTTGATCAAAGCGACAGACGAGGTCCCCAAAATAAGACAGACTTTGGTCAAAGCTCCTGAATACCTTCCCTAGGCCTAAGGTAAGATCTTATTGCTTAAGAAACCACATAAAGTCATCACACAACACTGAGACCCTGCGAAATCCAGAATAGAAACCATCCCAGAGATGGTAGCAAGTGCAGTCCTGGTAGGCGCTACATGAGCTGCCAGAGGAAATTGGCCAATATTTGGAGAAATCAAAGACCACTGATATAAAATTCAGACTGTTGTCACGAGAATGCTGAACACACTGGTTTATGTGATAGATCAGCATTTCAAGAAGTGATCTCTTGTGCAATAGTGGCACCAAAACCTGGGGTGGGTGGTAATCAATGGCTTTCAAATTGGCCAAGAGATCCACTCATTGACAGATAACCCATAACTGTAATTGGGATTCAGGGCTAAATCCTATGGGGACCAAAACCTTGAGTTCCAAAGGGAAATTCCTACTTCTAGAGAAGTACAGAGAGAATTTTGGCAAATTAGCATGTGTGCCTCATTTAACCTATACTGATTTCACTCTTCTATGGAGATTTTGTTTGTATTTTTCACAAGGCAGTGAGAGAGCTGTGGTCAATCCAATTCCACCAACAAGACATGGGATGATGGCTGACATCCCAGCAAGAGATGAACCACCCCTGGGATATCATGTAGGCCCCAAATGAAATCTCTGAGAAAATGGTGTGATAAACAAGAGACCTATCACCACAAGAAGTCAAGTAACCAAGGATAGTTCAATGGAGACAGACAACTAATATATCCAACATAACCCAAACAGAAATCCAGAGGCAAGATTTCAACAATAAAGCAGACTTAAAACTCACCCATCATAACTCAGGGAACTGAGCAGAAGAGAGGGTGGAAAGATTGTAAGAGTCATGGTGGAGGAGACTATCCAGAGGAATTGCCTCCCCCCCCCCAGTAACAACATACAAAGGGGGGAGAACCTGGCTACATCCTGTGCTATTCACACATCTACCCCATTGACAGATCCAGTACACCCACAGACTAGGGCCCCCAATGGGTTGGGGGCAGGGATGAGGGAAATGGGGGTACCATCATAATTTGGTCATACAATCAATGTATCTAATTATTGATAATAAAGAGATCAACAAAAAAGAAAAAGATCAGTAAAGTAAAAGAAAAATCCAGGAAACTTGTAAGAGCTTTTTTTTTTTTTTTTTTTTTTTTTTTTTTTTTTTTTTTTTTTTTTTTTTTTTTTTTTTTTTTTTTTTTTTTTTTTTTTTTTTTTTTTTTTTTTTTTTTAGTGACAGACAGTGGGCACTGAAGGAATCATTAATACTGCAATGGACAATTTCTTTGACCCACATTCTTTTGCTATCCAAGGGTCCCTACATGTTCCAGTTCTATACATATAAAGAAGCTACTTCTTTATTGGGAGACCATATGACAAATCTTTTTATTGATCCTTTTTCCTGTAACATCTGACACAGGATCTGATATTTTGATTACTTAGCTGAGACTTTTCTGAGAAGTTAGAATGCCAGGACGAGGTAAAGGACAGCTTGAAAATTACCAAGTTCACTGCCAGCCAAGCAGATTCTCCATTCACATACAGTGAGGAGAGCACAGAGATGCTGAAACTTGTCAAATACAAGGGCAAGCCTCCCACAGTGAATGATCCTCCCTTCTGAATACACCACAAACACAGCACCTCATAGCACCATGAAAGGAGGCCTCCTACACAAAATCATTCATCCACATGCATACACCAACACATATATTACATTACACACACACTATCAAACACAGCACATGGGAAATATTCTCACAGAGTATGACCCACTCCCATGGAAGGTGTGGAAGGAAAGTGAAGCCGAGATGGCAGGGGGTGAGAGGAAATGAAAGGACTCCACGATGGTGGTTTCGGCATGCTGAAGACTTGCAGAAATCAAGAGGTGACAAGGAGAGTCAAAAAGTTAGAGCTGAAGAAGGGGCAGAAAGAATATAAGAGCCATGGTGGGGAGAATATCCAGAGACATTGCCCCCTCAGCAACAATACTCAAGGAGAAGGGAAAAAAAAAGAATTAAAAACTGGCTTCCTCTGGAAGTAACCAGTCAGGAAGGCCACAGAAGAGGGAAACAGGGACACATTCACAAGATTTGCTCATACAATGTATATACTTATTCATAACATATTTAAAAATGAATAAATAAAAATATTTAAAAAATAATAAATACCATTTAGGCCAGAAGGCAGCTACAGAACTCAATTATGTAAGACTTGTAAACCATGGTAAGGAGCATACATTTAATTCTGAGTGCTGAAGAGGGGAAGTAGAGAGGAAGCAAGTGAGGCTTGGCTTTGAGACCTGGAGACCGACCTTTGGTGACACACTTCCTACAGAAAGGCTCTCTCTTCAAAAGGTTCCATAGCCTTCCAAACAGCTCCACCAACTGAGGATTCAGTGTGCAAGCATGTTAATCCATGGGGGAGGGACATTTTACAATCAAACAAACAAGTGGGCACTTTGTTGCAGAATGAGAAATTACCAAAATAGGTCTTAGGTGGGGAAAGAGGAGATGGGGAAAAAAACAGGACAATTTTATCAAGTCAATAAAGGAAAATCTTCCTTAGAAATCTAAGGAAAAGGAAAAGAAGTCTGATTCAAAAGAACAGGTCTAGATCTCAATGCTGTCATAGTGGTATTTTGTTAGGTTTCAAAACCTTTCAGATTATAGTATTCGGATAATGTTTATTACTCTTATGAGGAAGACTGGAGAGATAAAGACTCGGGGGAAAATGAATTGTCATCTTTTGAAAGGTAGGCTGGAGGCACTTCCTAGCATTCAAGTAAACTATCAAGTAACTATTGCTCTGTTTAATCTGGAGTCCAGAGAATTACTGCTTTTCAAGCTGTTGACACTGATTGGCCTTTGAAACATATAATAGCTGAGAATTAAATAGTGTCTCTAAAAAAGACTGATGTTGGAAAATACAGGTAGAATAAATAGGATACTGAAATCTCAGACCGGGATTTAGGAGTAAATGAGTACAGAGTGAAGAAAGTCTCAATGAAGCAAGTGATGAGGAAGAAGGAGAATCAGGTACAGGTGTTTGTCATGTAAACCCAGAGAACAGCATGTGCCAAGGAAGGAGAATTCTCATGGAGAAGCGTTGCTGTGGGTTCACTTCCAGAAGATAGGCAAATGGTGAAGTGGGGGAAAGGCGGGGAAGACATAGGGTAGGGCTTTCCTACACAGGATGGACTCAGTAAACACACAGAGACTATACCAAGCAGAACGAAAGTTTATTAAACTTTACTAAAGAAGTAAACTCAGCAAGTGTAAAGGATGTGAAATTTGACTACAAAAGGAAAGAAATAATCAGAAAAGAATATGGTAGACAGTCTAAAACTAACAAAACTTTTATGTACTTTCATTTGGATATTTGACAACTAAATCCTTAAATGCCCTAAGATAGGTCTCAATTTCCTCCCCAAATGAATCTCTTTCAACTTTTTTGCAACTAAATCAGTAAAGGAACTAATATTCAGTAGATTTTACAATTTCATTGTTTATTAGTCAGTCTCTGTCTCTCTCCCTCCCTCCATGCAGTTCCCTTTTACTTACATAAAGAAAATAAAGTCAGCAAGAACTCTTAAGCCTGGCCAAGAAAATTGGTTTGAGGCATCCTGAGAAAAACAAAATCTTATATAATCAATACCACAGACACATAAAACAGATGTACATAGGAATAATTATTAAAAGAATAAATAACATAAATTTTTAAATATAAAGAGTTTTTCTGTATCATTTAAGCTTCTGATAACTAACATTTAATGTAATTTTTTTGCTTTTAATAAAACATGTATGTAGATTAAAATTTCAATAGTTCGGAAAGTTAAAATACACTTTCATGTGTTCTTCAGTTAAATTAATTAAAATATTTTGTTGTTATCATTTGAGGGGGAAAATGACACAATTTAAGTGTACCCACACCAATACATTTAATATCCACATATGTGTATGTGTATATGTATATAGAGTCTATGTGAATACCACAACATACATCAATGTGAAATTTTACCCTGATAACCAGGATCCCTACTTTGGCTTTTCCCATAGAAATGAGGACCATTTTCCTCCATCAGCTAGGTTTTAATCCCCAAATTTTTTAAATTGGATAACCCTAACCCTTGTATGTATTAACCATGTAAAAATGTTATTTTAACTGCCTCAGCTGTTTTTCACACACATTTTTCTCAAATGTACAAATGTCTTTAATTGGTCTATTTGCCCAACATTTTCCCATTTCAATGCTTTTGTTTGACCTTGAAGAAATTACTCTGGGATTCTACCAATACTGGTAATTACAGCTCCATTATGCCTCTTACTTAACTCAGGAGATATTTAAACTTTGTTCGATGCATTCATTACATTTATTGATTGATAATTATAATGCATTACTTGCCAAATTTCCAGTCTCCCTCATTAATTGTCTTGCTACACATCAGAAATGTTTTTGCTAGACATTCAACATGAATTATGACAGAAAGTATCATTTTATTTTTACACTTACTTGCTAAGTTCCTCTATAAAATCGTGAGTTTATCATTTTTCATGGCTCTTTTGCCTCACTCACATGAATGCAAATAACCTTCACCATTCTTTTCTCCCCCTGCTTGTCTCCTTGCTGTGTTGTTTTAAAGTTCCTGGGTCCTGGCAGGTGCGATAGAAATGACTCATGCCACTAGGCACTTGGATTTCTCTTCTTGTCATTTTGATGGGTCTTGGGTCTCCATGGTATTTTCAGGCATTTATGAAAAATACATTTTCTAACTAATAGTGGGAGGGGTAGGGATCAAAGGAGTTAAACATATACATTTAGAAGACATTACTTCCATAAATTACCAGCACATTTTCTGCACCTTCAACATTTGATAATTCTTTAACTATCAATATAATCACAGCTAGAGTGATCGTTCTGGGGCTAAGGTGCTTACCTGAAAAGCCAAACACCCCTGATTTCACAGTATCCAAATATAAAGCCAGATGCACATAGTGACATATGCATCTGGAATTCTTTTGCATTTCATGGACGTCCTGGTTCACCCATACTTCTCTCTCTCTCTCTCTCTCTCTCTCTCTCTCTCTCTCTCTCTCTCTCTCTCTCTCTCTCAAAGAAAAAATATATTTAAAACATATTAATATAATTATATATTTGATTCCATAATATAATGACCATTAGACTCCAGGCATTCCCATACCTAACACCTGACCTATGGACTTTTGGTAATATAGTTAAATAATAATTATGCGGAAGAGAAGCAAAGGTAAGAAATTGACAAAGATGTGTATAAGATCATTCTCTAATTAATTGAATATGCATCACAGGAAAGATACATCAAAATCAAAGATTTATAGCCATAATAAATGTGAGCAAAGGTAATTATAACTGTGATTTGTTGTCAGTTTCTTTAACTCATCCACACCTCTAAGGTTTCATTTCGTTTTATCGTGTTACATGAGTTCAACAGTGTTCCCAATTATAGCTGATTATTCCTATATTTAATCTAATTGCTGCATGAGAAAATAGTGCTGTTTGATTGCACATACTTTTTACATTTTTATTCATTTATTTGCGAGCAGAGACAAACACAGAGAGAAAGTCAGAGATAGAAGCAATACCAGCCCACGTGCATGGTCTCCATCTGTGCACCTTTGCGCATCTGGCTTTAAGTGGTCAACTTGAGCAATCTCTCCAGCTCTTACATTTGTTTTTTTTTTTTTAATTAGCTCTCCATAGTATGACTGTTTTGCTATCATTATTGCCACCATTTTAATTGGACTTTTTTAAAATAGGAAAGGATTTACTAGGAAGGCAAAAATTGAGAAGAGATACATTTATGGCTTAAAAAATATTATGTGGCTGAAATAAGCTTCATATTTATTTTTGTGATGTTTTAGCTCCTAATTTCACCTATGTTTAATCTACCAATACCAAAATGGTAAAGTTTGCTTTATCAATGAAGACGATGTGAGTATATTGTATTGAAGTACTATAATGTACATTAGAGTTCTGTAATAAACATTAAATACTCTATGTAGTCAAAACAAAAAAAAAATCTAGAATATTTAAAAAAGACCTGAAAAAGTTAAACATGAAAATGTAGCTGTCACACAGTTCATTTAATATTCTCATAAAATATTGTTATTGTTAATAAGAATATTAATATTGTTTTTTAACCTTCTGCCTTAGCTACACAAATTAGGATAGTGTCAGGGAAATATGTAACTAGTATATAAAAAGCCTCTTAAAATCACCAGCTGTATCACAAAGTACCAAATGTCCAAGTCCTTCCCCTCAGCACTCCAAGCAGCTTAGGATATAGTTATCCATCATCCATCATGGTATAAAGTTTACATTGTTAGCAGCAGAGCATCACATTGAGATTATGAACTACATATGGCCACACATATATTCAGATATTGGGAGGTATAGAAGAGAAAAGAATAAACTGCTGAAATTATTCTTAATTATTTTTTTCCAGGTAGGATCTTACTCTAGCCCAGGCTGACCTGGAATTCACTATGTATTTTCAGGGTGGCCTCAAACCCATGATGATCCTCCTAGTTCTGCCTCCCTACTGCTGGGACTAAAGACGCGTGCCATCATGCAAGGCAAAAAATAAATTATTTAAAATCCAGCTTACTTATGATTGTCACACACATCTCAAAGGCTTTTGTTTGTCCATGTATAGCGTCAGATATTTTACAAAATATTTTAACTGTGACCCAAAATTTATACATGAAATTCAAAATAATTCATGATTTAGCAGTGAAAATAAAGCAAGAGTTTAATTGTATTTCTATCTGCACAGTTCCTAGCCTGAAGACTGTTGAAAACAATTTAACATTTCACTCTACTTTACTAGACTTTTCCACCATCTGGGAAGATATGTCTTATTTATAAGATTTCCAGATTCATCTATTGATTTGAATAATTCCTTCTATTGATTATGAACAAGGCTAACATTTTTAAGAATTTAGAGATTAAAAGCCATGCAAATCACTGTCATATTGTACAATAGTTGTTGTTCAGCCCTTCCCTGAAGAATAAACACTTGCATAGTTACAAAACTTGCTTGCTATTGTTACACTAACATGAATGTCAGCTGTTTCTCTTTGCAGGAAACTTTGGAAATTTCAAGCAGACTTCCATCTTCTTCCCAGACATATATGCTGAGGTTATACCTGGCTCCTTTTCATATATTTGCACTATAAGGTTGTGTTTTGTTTTTAACCTTCTGCCTTATCTACACAAATTAGAAAATTTGACTCATTGGATGATTCTAAGAAATGCATCATTTATCATTACCCAGTATATACAAGCCATTACGGTGTTCTAAACCAAAGGAAATATTCAACCATTGGTAATAAAACTATTTTAAAACTTTTGCAACTATTAAAAAGTCAGTTTCATTTTAGACCCATAAGTTTTGAGTATCTACATGCCATTTAATCTTATCTCATCAATATGACTAAAGAAATTTTATAAAAAGAAAATATATAAATTTAAATGGATAAATTTTATGGAAAAATATTTCAGACTCTGACCATTTTTTGTGAGGGAGTGGGGCTCTAAGTAAAGACTCCCTCCAGGCCAAGCTGAACTGGAATTCACTATGTAATCTTAGGTGACCTTGAACTCACAGTGGTTCTTCTACCTCTGCCTCCCAAGAGCTGCGATTAAAGGTGTGTGCGAGCATGCCCATCTCTGACCAATTTGAAAATACATTTGCACCATACTGACAAAATTCTGTATTCTCCTGGACATAATATTAAATTATCCTTGTCACTCATGACCTTTGTCTTATGACATTACATCTGAGAATATATTATACTGACTATCATGAAGAATGCGACTGATATAAGTATGTTTATTATATGTTGGTTTTTAAAAATATTTTATTTATTCATTTTCAAGCAGAGAAATACACACACACACACACAGAGAGAGAGAGAGAGACAGAGAGAGAGAGACAGAGAGAGAGAGAGAACACACCAAAGCCACCACCTTGTGAGTCTGGTTTATGTGGGTCCTGAGGAATTGAAGCAGGGGCCTTGGGCACTAGAGGCAAGTGCCTTAACCCCTGAGCCATCTCTCCAGCCCATATATGTTGGTTTTATCATAGGAATATATCTTAGATATCCAGATGGGCCTGATATAACCACAAGACTGTTGAAGACATGTATTGCACATATGTGAAACAAGAGGAATTGATGTACTTGAGGATGGAGACATCAACAAGGAAAGTCATGGGAAGGAAATAATTCTAACAAAACCCATTGTATTTAGAAGATGATACAATACTTTGGGCAAGAAAAACATTCTTGGCAGATACAGTGATTTTAACCTGTCCACTCCTTTACCTGTCTACAACAGGCAGGACTACTACATACAGGATAGGTAGAAAGCTAAAGAATTTATGAAAACTTATTACTTAGCAATAGTATGATAATACAATGGTCTCATTTCTGGTCTTCATGGTATACAATACTGAATTTATTAAATTGATATCCAAATGACCACCAGTGTGACAGAAGGGCAGTGTGTTCTATATTTAAGACAAAAGGACCACAGTCTGCTGAGAAAGATTGTGCAGATATATATACATATATGAAGGGATGAAGACAGCATGCTGTTTCAGATTTATCTACATAATATTTAATGTTTTAGTTAAAAACAATTCAGACATAAAGATATTATATGGCTGTACTTTTATGGATTTCTTGGAAGATTCACAGAGGAAGAAAGAATAGAATTTAATAAGATTGTCAGGGAGAGAAGAGAAAGCTATTGTTTAATGGGGAGAGCATATATTTGGATGTTGGAAATTTTAGATATAATACTGATAATCGGTACACGTTGTGAATATATTTGATGGTCATGTGCCATGCTTTCCTAGTGTTAACATCACAAATAGGCACTGTGGTTGTTTGGATATAAAAGGTCCCTCATAGACTCATGCATTTCATAGTGGTTTGTATAGCCATGGCTAAAGCTAAGCTAGAGATTATTCTACTGGAGAGGTTCAATAGGTGACGAGACGGCACTATAGGACATATGCTGCCAAATATGTATATAGAAATAGACATAACCATTTAGTTAGAAGTGAAGATGCAGATATAAAGTTCATCAATCACTTCTACTGGGCACTGTTCCATTTTTGATACTGGAAAGTTGGGATGCTGGTATTCACTAAGAGAACATCCTCCTTTAATATTAAAAAAGTCAGAGAAAAAAATCACAAAGAATGCATCAGTAGGAAAGGAAAAAAAGGCAGAATCACCTTAGATATGAGATTAAAATTGCATTGGGGGTTGTGAGGGATGATTCAGTGATTAAAGGTTCTTGATAGCTTCTAATTGCATTTTCTGAGTATTTCATTCAACAATAAAACAGAAGTTGTTTTGTTTCTTTTTGCTTCAATCTTTTTTATTATCTGTCTGTCATTCAGGAGCATAAAGAAAAAAGATGATCCCTCAAAGTTTTTGAAATGTTGGCATGAGGTGATCCTCATCAGACCTGGCTCCAGTATAAACACAGAGGGACCCAAAACTGTCTCTTTTCCCAAAATACTATCTTGTAGCAGAGAAGATCTGACCAACTCCACCTCTGAGGACATTTATGTAACTGAGTCTTGGGTATTCTAAGGTAACTGGGTGTGAAAGAACAATTGAATCAGGTTTCTGCAAATAGTTTCCCTCATCCAGTCTCTTAGGTCTATTAGGCTTTGGTTATCGCTTTTGCTTTCCCAGTTTCCCTAATCATCTAGAAAGTCCTCGCTCTATTTCTCTTACTTTTTGTTATAAGCCTATTTTTTCTGTCTCTTTCTCTCCAGGCAGAAGCAGAGGAAAAAAATCTCCATTATGTTACATGTCTGCTCATCAGCAGAACAAATTCCCCGGGCTCTCTGCTTCTAATCAGAGGGAAGCAATTTCCCTTTGCACCTGACTGATTCTCCTACCTGGTACTTGGAGCTGCACCTCCCTCCAGGTACTCAGTGGAAGCTTTTAGCTACAGCTAAAGTTCACTCGCTAAACACTTCATCGCTGATTCACCTAGTTATTTCTATACATCTTCTGGATCTCATGAATTTGGAAAATAAATAAATTTAAGTAAGTTTCTGTCTCTGTACATTATCTTCATTTTAAGCCACATAATCAAGACTCACACTGCCCAATATTGCATGTTTTCTCCCACACGAAGAATCTAATATCTATACAATATATTAATTATATATATTATATGTTACGTGGTATAGGTTAAATATTATATATAATATGCATATTTGGCATACAAAGCAAAAGGTACGAAAGAAAGCAGGTAAAAGGCAGAAGAGGGAGGATGATAAAGGGAAAATGTGACTAAAGTATAAGGATATATATATATATATATATATATATATATATATATATATATATATATATATATATATGACAAAGAAATCTATTATTTTGTGTACTTATTAAGCCCCTTAGAGTTACACAGCAAGGTGACAAATATTTTATTTTATATACTTTTGACCATATGTATTTTTATTAAATATTTGAAAACTTTCATAAATACCAACAATATATAATGATCATAATCTCCTATCATCACCTTCAATTTTACCCTCCCAACTTCCCCCACTCAACCCCTTCTTTCCAACTAGTCTCTTCTCTATTTTCATACCTTTATTTCTCCTCCTATTATCTAGGTCTTGTGTAGGTAGCATCAGCCACTGTGAGGTCGTAAACATGAAGGTGCTTTGTGTCTGTGTGACAGCCTTGTAAGCAGTCCTTCGTTTCCTTTCTGTCTTCCATTTTTACTGCCACATTTTTTTCACTAGTCCCGGAGGATGTGACAGGGATGACTCATTTAATGGTGAACTCCACTGAAGGTGACAAATAGTTTAAAACACTCATAATATTTTGAGATTCCTAATTAACAGAAAGGGTACGCTCATGCAAATACAAGACATGAGTAAGGGACTATTTGTGAAAAAGAATTTCACAGGACTGTTGGGGCGATAAGAGAGAGTAAAAGCGGTGAATACATTAGGGATATATTATCTATACATATGAAATTGTCAAAATGAAAAGAAATACAAATGATTTTTTTTAAAAATTACTCATCTTTACTGTTGGGTACACATTCTGTCACTCTCTCAAATAATAAAATATTAAAAAAAATAAATAAGAAGCTGAATCAAGTGAACTTGAAATTGCTAAATATCTAACATTTCTCAACTAGAAAAGTGTGTGACATTTGACATGTGTAAATACAAATCATACATGAAGGCATAAAGCTATCACAAGTTCCAAACCTAAGAAATGAAAGCAAAAATAAAACACTTGTGAGTAATTACATTTATTTTCATTGATAATGGTTTAAGTCAAACCATTTCCATATTGTTATTTTATTTGCCCTCTAAGTGATTTGTCCTTGAATCTCAATTCATATTTATTATGCTCAATTATAACCATGCTCTGCAAATGAATACAGAGCCAGGAGCCGTGGTTGTAGGCTATACTCAGTAGTGATGGAAACAGGCTTTATTTCAACTCAGCATCTGATACTTAGATGGTGCCTTTGAACGTCAGTTTCTAAGGCCAGTCAGCACCACAGATCCCCTTGTCTGGGCTCTGATAGGAGAGCTGATGTGGAGAGGTAGGCAACAACTAGTTCTGTATTTTACAGCTTAAGCTATCTACAGAACTGTCTAACAGAAGCAACCATGTATGGTTTATGGCCCCCAAGCATTTTGTCACCCATCTTGTTATGTCTGTTATATCTATGCTGTTATAATCACCTGTTCTTTCCTTTTTATTCACACTGTTGGATCAGATAAATCATACTATGCCTCTATAAGAATGTGAAGGAAATAACCCAACACTGCTTGCTTATTACTCACTGCCCTCATAGGTTTGTAAAACCTTCAAGATACATTGAGTTGAGCAACTTTTTGTGACATGTCTATCAAATTAGCAACTGCATTTTGAGGACTCCTTAGTAGTCATAGTCCTTGATGAAATCCTCATACTTCTCCCACTTCAGCAGGTGCCTTGCATCTTGGCTTATCCCTCAACATCTTACCATTTACCAGCTATCAATGAAAGGTGAAGAGTCAAACTAGCCAAGCTTCAGATTTAGAAATCACAAAAACAGTATCAGTGATGCAACTAGAGTTATTTAAGACAATAAAATCTGATAAAATGAAAGGTCTCATAGCCAAGTGCCTAGAACATAATAAGTACTGAAAATAGTATTTCCTTTCTTCCCTCATCTTTCCTGTGGTATATACTACATTACTAAAGCTGGAGTTACCTCAATGTGGGGGTTGGGAACAACTTTATATATTTCATTTCTTTATAGGTCACATGGCAATCATTATTACTTCCAAACATTATCTTTTTTATTCTCAAGAGAGTTATACCCTATCTCAGTTTGACTCTTGTAACAATATTGCTTAAGAATTATATACCCAAGAGTTTCAGGAGATGTCCCAGATGGGGAAAATGCTTGCAACTAGTTGGAGGGTCGTGAGGACCCTTTGAGTTTGATTCCCCAGCACCCACTTTAATATCTAGGCAAGTCTATGAAGACAAGAACCCTAATCTTGTTGGCAGAAGAGAGCAGAGAATCACTGAGGCTCACGAGAATGGCAAGGCTTTCTATCAGAGAGACTCCATCTCAAGGAGACAAATGGATGATCAACAGAGGTAGATTCCAGCCTTCTCCTCTCACCTACTCCTGTACATTCATGGTGCACATCTGTGCAAACATGTAAAAATGTCCACACAATCACCCTGACACAGGTAATATATATATGCAAATTTTCCCACATATAAGTTTTTTTTCCTATTGCTTGTTTGGTTGACTTCACTTTTAAAATAATTATCATGAAATAGAAAAAAATGTAGATAAGAAATTATGTTTGGAGTCTGGAAAACATAGGAGAGAATATATTCTAATGCATTGAATATGATTTTCTATTAATCTAAAACATCCTTAACTCATACAGGTTTACACTTTCATCTTGCAACAGATAAAGCATTCATGGTGATAGTGGATGGAATAGAGGTATCAAGAGAAACATCAATCACACCTCTCTCTGTAAGACTGGAAGTTTATTCTACTTCATGCTTTTCAATTTTGGAACAGTTTCCCATGAACTGAGGTTGGACACATTTTTGTGACATATTTGCATATGTTTTATTCCAATGGGATTCTTAATGCATTCTACCTGAACATATTTTAATGGTAGTATTGATTGATAGGTTAAATGCTTAACTGAAATCAAAGGCATTGGGTGATGTTTAGTAATACAGCAGAATTGTTTCTGCCTAGGGTGATGTCTCCCTACTGATAGAAATGTGAACCAAGTGAGAAAATGATATGAATAGGTTACACCTTGAATGACTGATTGATTGGGTTTTGTTCCTAGACAGCCCATATAACCTTGGTTTCTTCATCTAGAAATTGGAATAAATTCTGCTTATCAAAAACTACTGTTCCAAAGGTCAAGTATTTTAACTGTTGTAGACAATTGGAGATCTTTATATTAAGTTACTTTTTAGATTTCTCTTGTATTATTTATAATAATAAATAATAATCTACCTACAGAGAAAAAATCAATTTATCTTCTAAACTATAATGGAGAGAGACCAATTGGACCAATTCTAAAGAATGGGTGTTGGTGGTGGTATTATTTTTCACAAGTTACTTTGAAGAATTCACATTTCTGACAGAAACTTATAAACACAATATAAAAATAGCATAATAACTGGCACACCAAGTGTGTTTAATAAGTATGCATTAAAATAATGCAAAGACAAAGTTTAGAAATTATCTTTCAAGTCATGATTCCTCAGGGAGAGGAAATTAAAAAACAAAAGGTAGAAAGGAGGAAGAATGGGAGAAAACTATATTTGAATTAATTATCAGTTAATTTCCACAGATCTTTCAAGATACCACCTAAGCTAATCCAATTTCGCTCTCTAGTTTTTCATTTATTTTATCTCTTTTGGCTGTTTTCCTGTTGGAGGAAGTTAAGGTTTGTCTAATTTAAACAGGTTTTCCAGGATCCATATGGCTGGAAATGTAAGAAAATGCTCATAAATTCTGTGTAGGGCTTACTTTTTCTCTTTTCTGGATTTCTTTTGGTGTGCTTGTTTGTAGTGGTGTGTGTGCATGTGTATCCATCTTGTGTACATACATGGAAGACATAGTATGATTTCTGTTGTCCTCTGTTAAGCTTCTATCTTATCTCTTTAAACCAGAGAGTCTCTCGTGAAATCTGGAGCACACACCATGTTTTGGTTAGACTAGGTGACCTGTGAGGCTCAGTACTGTGATTACAGATATTCTGAATTTTTATAAAGATGTTTTACAGTTTTATTTTATATATACATAACAGGTTATACTCTTTTTAATTTTTTTATTTATTCATTTTCAATCAGAGAGAGAGGGAGAGAGAGAGAGAGAGAGAGAGAGAGAGAGAGAGAGAGAGAGAGAGAGAGAGAGAGAGAGAGAGAGAGAGAGAGAGAGGCAGGACCACCACCTTGTGTGTCTGGCTTATGTGGGTACTGGGGAATTGAACCCAGGGCCTTAGGCTCTGGAGGCAAGTGCCTTAACTGCTGAGCCATCTCTCCAGCCCACATTCTGATTTTTTACATGAGTGCTGGAGCTGGATCTCAGGTCCTCATGCATGCTTAACAAACACTCTTACCTACTGAGCCATCTCCCCTGCCTTGTCTAGGGGTTTCTCTTGTCCTATTTTGTGTTATCTGGAAGAAGGCTAATGACTAAGTGGGGGAGGAGTTGTCTATATTGCTTCAAATGTTTGATGATGTAGCTGAATTAATTCAATAGAAAAAAATTAGACTAGTTTGTGCTTTTAGAGATATAATTACATCAGTGGATAAAGAAAAGATTTCTTGAACACATTAAATAGGCAGATAAAAATCAGTAAAAATCAATGATATGAGAATTCTATTTATTATAAAATAAATTTATGTGCTATTATAACTTTATTATATTATAACTTTATTATAACTATGCAACATATAGTAGGAAGTATCAGAATTGTTAGAACAGGGCTATAATTTCAATAGGCTGTTTAGAGTAGGTTGACTTCATTGATAGTAAAGACTTATAAGATATTTGGTATCTATAGATAAACTAGGAAAAGTGAGTGAGAGAGAGAGAAAGAGAGAGAAAGAGAGAACAAAATAGAATAGAAGGGGAGTAAGCCATATAAAAAAAAAGTATTGACAATCCAACACAAGTTCATTCTATAAACACGGGTCTTCATTCCAGGAAAAATAATGAGTGAGAGAGACAAGAATGTAGGATTTTCTAGAGAAATAGCATAGGAATAGGGAGGGTCATGCCAGGTATTGGAATTTTCAAATTCAAGTACTGTCATGGTTTGATCCAGGTGTCCCCCACAAACAAATGAATGTGTTCTGATAGATCGATCCTCAGCTGATGGCAGTTTGGGTTTTACAACCTTGATGAAGTTGTGTTGTCAGGGGCAGGCTTATGGGGTTATAAGCCAGCTTCCCCTTGCCAGAGTTTGGCACACTTTCCTGCCGCTGTTTGCAGTGCTGTGGCAGAGGTGATGTCCAGCCCTCTGCTCATGCCATCGTTTCCCCTGCCAGGATAGAGTCTCCCCTCGAGTCCGTAAGCCAAATAAACCCATTCTTCTACAAGCCACTTT
>PVHP010021780.1:0-29060 GCA_004024765.1 Zapus hudsonius | reverse complement strand
AGGTAGGGTCTCAATCTAGCCCAGGCTGACCTGGAATTCACTATGTAGTCTCAGGGTGGCCTTGAACTCAAGGCAATCCTCCTACCTCTGCCTCCTGAGTGCTGGGATTAAAGGCGTGCACCACCACGCCCGGCTAGAGGTTGTTTTTCTACAGTAGCAAATAACAACTTCTGGGTGCTTTGATCTAAGTAAGAAGTAAGTCTGTCTCCCTCTTCTTCGAGGTGTTTGTTAACACCATGAAGATACTCAGGAACCTCTCTTAACGTTTGACTTTCAGCTGCAGAAAGCCAGTGAGTCTCTTCCAACAATCATTGCTCCAAAGAATCTTGATAAATTTGCAAGTCAGAAAGTGTGCTTCGGGCTGGAGAGATGGCTCAGCGGTTAAGGTACTTGCCTCCAGTGCCTAAGGCCCCTGGTTCAATTCCCCAGGACCCACATAAGCCAGACCCACAAGGTGGTGACCCTGGTGCGGTGTTCTCTCTCTCTCTCTCTCTCCTCTCTCTCTCTCTCTCTCTCTCTCTCTCTCTCTCTCTCTCTCTCTCTCTCTCTCATCTCTCTGCTTGAAAAATGAATAAATAAAATATTTTCTAAAAAGTGTGCTTCAAAGGCTTCGGAGTAAACGTCCATCAGAGAAGGAGGCCATCGATTGTTTTATTTCAGACTTTCTGGTCGCTTACAATGTGAGTTGTAAATAACTCCAACCCCATGTCCCAAATGAGGATAGCATTGAATTCTGAAGAACATAAGTTCTATCCAGAAACAAACAAAAATCTATAAGTGCATCACCTGATGCTTATCATTTGCCTATAACCATTTTGCCGGCATCTGTCGATCTTTAGAAAAAGAACAGGGTCCAAAGAATCCTCTCTGCATGGCTGACTCTGTACTCTGACGCCTCAGCCGCTTTTAGAAATCTCAGGCACAGAGATGTTCTACAGCCTCGCGGAGCTCCTCCAAGTTGTACTTAATTGAAGCCTCCACTGCTTCTTTCAGCTCCTGTCATGCTTCATGGTGTAGTTTGCTGGCAATTTAGGCTCGTCTTTAAAGTTCTTGATCACTCGCGTCTTAGCAGAGTTAGGCTTGCTGTCAGTGAAGCTGGAGATGGTGGCAGAGGATTTGGCTGGGCTGCTTGCATGACACGCAGAAACCACAGAAGAGGGCTGGAGAGATGGCTCAGAGGTTAAGGCACTCGCCTCCAGTGCCTAAGGCCCCGGGGTTCAATTCCCCAGGACCCACATAAGCCAGACCCACAAGGTGGTGGCCCTGGTGCTCTCTCTCTCTCTCTCTCTCTCTCTCTCTCTCTCTCTCATTCTGTATCTCTGCTTGAAAATGAATAAATAAAATATTAAAAAAAAGAAACCACAGCAGAGATTAATGTCCTCTTATTTTTAAATCGCTGCTGCTGGTGGTGAAGAGGAGGAGGAATCTCAGCCATCTTTGCATCAAACTCCAGGGTGCTTCTTCTGTATCGTATGCAAGCAGCCTCTGGAACCCCGAGGCAGGAGGTCGAGGTGGAAGGGGGCTCCCAATCCCTAGGCTGTGAAGGAGGAAGTGGAACCGAAGTCTTCTCTGTCGTTACTACGGCAGAGGTGGGGCAGTGCGCTGGTGGTGCTTAGTGGCAGATCTGGCGTCCTGAGCAGCAGCAACAGCAGCAGAGGGATTGGGGGGGGGGGAGATAGACTGGAAGTGACTAGGCAGACACTTCCCACAGCCCCCCAGATCCTGAAGCCCCTGGGTCTGCCGGACTTGAAGTTGGGGTCTCCTCCGAGAGCTCAGCGGTTAAGGCACTTGCCTCCAGTGCCTAAGGCCCTGGGTTCAATTCCCCAGGTCCCACGTAGGCCAGACCCACAAGGTGTGGCCCTGGTGCTCTCTTCTCTCTCTCTCTCTCTGCTTGAAAATGAAAATGAATAAATAAAATATTTAAAAAAATTTATTGTCCATAATGAGTTACAACATTTAGTGGGCAAACAATGAGTCGTTATCCCCAATTCCCCGCTGCCCTCCCCTCCCCCCTCCACTGGATAACCTCCTCCGTGGGTCCTCTGGATCAGTCCTTGTGACAGGGGACCATGGAGAGCCTAGTAGTCAGCCAGGTTCTCCTGGCCATGCCTCTGGATAGTCTCCCCCATCCTCCGAGTTTAATGGAAGATGTGACCACCATCAGAATGATGATGCAGACTGAATTCTCAAATGAGCTGTGGAATTGTGCGCAGCTCACACTGTGGAGGCCCGCTCCTCTTTCCACTAGCAGATGTGCACTTAACAAACATGGCCTGTAGTGACCGACACTTGAGGAGGCTCAAAGGCCTCTGGGAGAGTTAGAAATAGGTACTCCCTCCCCTAGCCATCTGTCAGAAAATCGCGATTAACTGATACTATAACCTGGTGCATGACTGCCATCTGCTGGGCATCTGTGCTTAAAGGGACACATCTACCCTGCCAAGGGGTGAAAGGTAGGTAACTTCACCCGGATCAGGGTGCTGGGATCAGAAGTTTCCAGGGCAGTTAAAAGCACTTGCTTGCAAAGCCTTGAAAATGTGTCTGGAGTTTGTTTCTCTTTATCTCTCATAAGTAAATAAAAATAAAGAAAAGAGATCGGGAGTTCCAGGTCACATAGCTACATGACAAGTTTGAGGACAGCCTGGTGGCCTGAGACCCTGTCTCAAAAAACACTGAGATGACTCAGTCAAGGGCTTGTGGTGCAGGCACGGGGCGTGAGGACCTGAACCCGGATTTAAAACACAGTCAGGGTGTGGCGGCAAAGTGCCTGTAATCCCAGAGGCTGGGGAGACACACGGGAAGATCCCTCGTTAGCTCAGTTGAATCTGTGAGCTCCGGGTTCAGTGAGAAATCCTGTCTCAAAAAATTGGGCGTACACCTTTAATCCCAGCACTCGGGAGGCAGAGGTAGGAGGATCGTGAGTTCAAGGCCACCTTGAGACTACATAGTGAATTCCAGGTCAGCCTGGGCTAGAGCGAGACCCCACCTCGAAAAACAAAAAAAACACAAAAATTGGGGGAGGGGCTGGAGAGATGGCTCAGAGGTTAAGGCACTTGCCTACAGAGCCCAAGGACCTGAGTTCGATTCCCTATTACCCATGTAAAGCCAGATGCACAAGGTGGCATGTGCCTGGAGTTTGTTTGCAGTGGCCCTGGTGTGCCCATTCTCTCTCATAAATAAATAAATAAACAAATACTATTTCTCCTGGAGAGAGGTGGCTCAGCATTTAAAGGTGCTTGTTAACATAGCCTGACTTCCTGGGTTGGATTTCCCGGACCTATGGAAAGTCAGATGCACAAAGTGGCACATGCATCTGGAGTTCATTTGCAGTAGCAAAAGGCTCTATTGTGCCCATTTCCTTCTCTCTCTCTCACCTAGTTAATAAAAAAATTGGGTGGTTTCCTATCCCTTTAATCCCAGCACTGTGGAGGCGAAGGTAAGAGGATTGTCGTGAATTCAAGGCCAACATGGGTCTACAGAGTGAGTTCCAGGTCAGTCTGGGCTAGAGTGAGACCCTGCCTTGAAAAAAATTAGGTGGAGAGCAATTGAGGGTGTAGACACCTGATGTCAACCAACTTCTGGCTTCCACAACCTACATGTTCACACATGCATTTGTGCACACTCTACACACACACTCACACACACACACACACACACACACACACACATACACACCCACACTACAGACACCAAAAAATAAAAATCTTCTAAGCCCTTCATAGGACTGGCAGGTTTGTGTGGGTTCTGTGTGGCTGTGTGATTAAGCAGAAGGCTGGAGAAACTTGCCTGAATACCACCACTCCCCTACCCCCACCCCCACCTCTTCATGGTTCACCCACAAAGGCCTGGGAGACATTCAGCACCGCGGAAAGCTCCTGGGAGCCTTCAGCCCCTGGGCCCCACCCCCTGATGTAGCCCTTCCCCTCAGGCCCTGTCCAGATTTAAAGCGCCCGCATCCAGTTTAAAGGAGGCCTGGGCACTAGTGTGCTCTCACACTGCTCCAACAAAGACACGGGCTGACCTGGTGAAGAGACTTTATTGGGAGGTTAGTGGGGGAAACATGGGAATTCCAGGGAGTGACAGACACTGGGACCCAGGTGGTGGTCACCTTAAGGAGCCATAAAGTAATTTATAAAATAAATTAAGGTGAGGAGGTCCCAGGTGGGGCAGCAGCTGGGAGTACCTGGGAACTTCTAGAATTTGGAATAGGGAAGGGAGAAAGACCTCCTTCCCCCACCTGAGGCTGGGAGGTGTGGCTCAGGGTTCCAGGAAGAGGGGCAGCCTGGGCTCAGCTGAAGGCGGCAAGGGGGTGGGCAGGTTCAGGGCCGGTCCTCCAGGAAGCGGTAGGTGGGGTTCTCGTAGCCATGCCTCTGCAGTTCCCCCAGCTGCTGCTCCTCCAGGGTCAGCATGGGGTCCACCTGCAAAAGGGCCATGGGAAGTCTCCCGCGTGTGGGGCTCTGGGCGTGAACACAGCGTGGATGTCTCCGTGCCTCTCACCTCCACCACTCCGTGGCTGATGGTTCCATAGGGCTTCTTCTTGCGCAGGAGCAGTAAGGACAGAACGACGAGGGAGCCCCCTCCAGCCCCCATGATCAGCAGGCCCGACACAGCCTCACGGGACACGCCGGTCCCAGCTGGTGCCTGTGGGAGGGGAGAGGAGAGGAGATGGAGACAAGGGCATCTCTCAGTCAACACACCAGGACCCTGTGTGGCTCTGGAGGCCACAGTGAAGTCACCCACTGACCTCTGACCTCTCCCCGTAGGACATGCCTCTTCTTACCAACTCATCTCGCTGGATCTCCGATGAGTGGAAAGCAAGCCCCCTTGGGACAGATGCGTTCACCTGGGGAGCAGGAGGTATCTGGATCCCATTCCTCTCTCCAGAGACCCAGAAGGGCACCCCAGCCCTCTTCTTTCCCAGAACCCCAAACCCATGCCATCAGCTCCCTCCTCCCTCAGGCCAAGGAATCCAAGCTTCTAGCTCCTCCTCTGCCCACCCGGGTTGGGCTCTTTGTGTCCCTCGGGAGCCCTCGGGTCCCACTTACCTTCTGCTCATACTGCTCCAATGGGGACAGCTTCTCTTTCCCAGAGGACGGGGCATCTTGATCTGTGGACCCTACCCCCCAATCCAGCTCATCCTCGAGGGTCTAGACACCTCAGGAGGGTCAGAAAGGGCCCTGGACTCCACCCAGGGGGTTGGGTTCCTGCTGTATAGATACTTTTCCATTTGGGGTTTAGAGTTCAGCAGGATTTAATGGCTAGGGTCTATGTGGGGGTCTATGTTGTATGACATTCACCTTTTGGAAGGGTCATAGGGGTGTCTGCTGGCAGCCAGAGAGACAAGACAGTGGAATAGTGAAGAGAGGAGACCATCAAATAGACAGTGGACAGACATCCTCGGGGGACCAAGGATCCTACAGAGTCCCCACACCCTTTCTGCCCCCTCTTTCCCTCCCACACTGTGCTGGCACTCCTAGGAGAGGAGAAGCTGGGCGGAGAAATGACTGGAAGCCCAGGTGGTGCACGCCTGTGCAGAGCCTGTGGCACGTGCCTCATCTAGCGACTCGGAGGCCAGAGCATCAACAGCTCAAGGCCTGCCTGGGCTACACAGTGAGCTTGTCTCAAAATTTATAAAAAGTAAGAAGAGAGCTGAGGGTGACTCGGCGGGAGTGTGCTTGCCTAGCATGCAGAGCCCTCTGCCCTCAGGCCGAGAAGTCCAGCGCCACAAAGAAGAAAAAATGAGTCTTATCGGGTATTTAGGCTCACTCACCGTCCTTGGAGTCTGGAGGCTGAAGCCCACCCTTGTCCTCACTGCTGCCCCCAGGCTGAGGGTCTTCCAACTCGCTGGGACCCAGGTGTACTGTGTGCAGGAGTTCCTCTGAGGAGAACATGAAGAAAGGGGCTGGGGTGGTGAGCATAGGGCCTCCACAAACAAAACAGGTGGGTGAAAGTCCCCCTAAGAGGAGGTGGTGGGAGAGCAGCCTGGAGCAGCCCGGGGGTGACCTGGCTGGGTGAGGAGCTGAGTGGAGACGGACGCTCCAACAGACGGGCTTCCGTAACTATCAGGAGGATTCGAGTGAGGTGTGGAACGTGGGAAGAAGTCACAGTAGATCAGGGGCCCGGGAAGGGGAATGCTTTTTGATACTCATGCCCTTTGTTGAATCTGGATCCATTTTGTAACTTGCTCTAGCCAACAGAACGAGGCCCAAGAAGCCAGGAGGGTGTAGGTCAGTGGTACACACTTGCCTAACCTTGTTTAAGGCCAGGGTTTGGTCCCAAACATTGCCTTATTGGCAGGAGGATTGTGAGTTCCAGGCCAGCCAGGGGATGTATGCCAGGGGTGGAACACACACACACCTAGTACCAGCGGCCTTGGGTTCTATTCCCAGCACGGGAACAATGAAGATGCTCATCTTCTAGCGAAACATAGCCTATGTAAGACCCACCAAAGAGCCCACACCAGAGGCTCAAGACGGCAGGGTCATGAGCAAAGAAAAATGGCTGTTAGGGGCTGGAGAGATGGTTCCGTGGTTAAAGGCATTTGTTTAAAAATGACTATTAATATGAACCACCAAGTTTTAAAGTGTCTGAAAAGAGTGGGAGATTGAGGGTTAGAAGTCAATGTCTGCCCTCAGAGATCTGAACCAGGGGCTGAGGTAGCAGGACTCACGGATCTGGGGCCGAAGCTCTTGAGCCAGGTGGGGGTTCTGGTCCAGCAGCCCCAGGCTCTGATTCATCCTCTCCTCGATGACCTGCAGGTGGGTCTGCACCTGTGGGGTGGGGGTGAAGGATGAGCCAGGCACTGTATGCTGGGGAAGAGGAAAAAGAGGCTGGCAGGAGGAGGAAGTCAACGGAATCCCAGGAAAGGATCCAGAACAACAGACAGGAACTAGGGCGCAAGGGTCAGAACTAGGGTCAGAACTTGGGCCATGGAAGGAAGAAACTGAAGAAGGAGAAGCAGGATACAAAGAGAAAGAAGAAATGTACCAAGACCAGAAAGTGAGAGGCTTGGAAAGGGAAGTGAGGTGCAAGGGAAAGGAGGGCTCCTCGGTGGGCCAGGAGAGCAGAATACACCGCGGTATGGTTGGCATGGATTGAGTGAGCAGGGCAGGAGAACGGAGGGTCTGAGGACTAGAATGTGGGCCCGCGACAGAGGTTCAAGGGCAAGGCTGGAATTCAAGGACATAGAGGAGACTATTAATGGAATGGAGCGTGGAGTTTGAGGGTGCAGAACAGAGACTCCAGGGGACCAAGGGAGGCTAGAGAAGGACGGTGGCTAAGAAACAGGAAGAGGGCTCAAGGCACCGGCAGAGGAGTCTAGAAAAGGAGGCAGAAGTCCAAGAAACAGGAAGCGGGGCCAGGGGAGACAGCTCAGTAGATAAAGCCCTTGGCACGCAGAGAACTCGTTTGGATCGCCAAATGTAACTCTGGCAGAGAAAGGGGATCCCTGGAGCAAGCCGGCCAGTGAGATGAGCCATACTGGTGAGCTCTGGGGTCGAGTGAGAGATCCTACCTCAGTAAGTGACGAGCAACTGAACAAGACTGCTGACATCAAACTCTGGTCTCCATATGCAAGGGCGCGCGCGCACAAACGCATACAAGTATGCACACACGTATGAATATGCACGCACACACATAGACACGCTCACACATGTACATGAGGGACTGGAAAAGACCTGGAGGCAGAGAGGGAGCCCAAGCAGGGATCTGCACGCAGGGATCTGCAGGCTGGCAGCATGTGTACCTGGAAGCGCATCTGCTGGGCCTTCTCGGGGTCCACCGAAGCCACATGCTGGTAGTGCCTCAGCGTGTGCCACTGCTCCTTCTGCTCGGCCCGCAGGTAGCGCCGCAGGGCTATCAGCACGCGCTCGGCCTGTGGGAGGAATGAAGGCTGCCCAGGCTAGCCCTGACCCTTCTCATCCATTCCACCCCCGACAGTCCCCGTACCTGAGGCGGGTCCCCCTGCAGTGCCGCCAGGAACCCCTCCAGAGCAGCTCTGCGCTGGTCGTTGATCTGGGCGATGACTCTGGTGGCGTGGGTCTCCAGCAGGCGCTGCCGCTCCCCAAACACCTGCTCCTCCAGGGTCTGCAAAATGGACTGGAAGTGCTGGGAGGGGGGTGGGCAGAACTGGGTCAAAGGGAGTCTGGCCAGGCAGGGCTTGGGGCAAGTGGGGTGGGCTAGATAGAGTGAGGGTAAAATCTAAGCTGGGGTCAGCATGGAGACAGGACTGGTCAGTGCTGCAGCAGAAGGGAGCAAACTCCTGGGGAGGCGGGCTGGGGCAAGGCTGTGCCTCCAAGATGATGAGGAGGTGTCCCCAGGGTCGGAATGGGGCCGACCTGAGTGAGGTCAGCATGGGCAGGGCTGCACCAGGGAGATGGGCCAAGAGTTAGGAGCCGAGGCTCACTGGGAAAAGGGAGATCCGACAGGCAGGGCCACAGTCAGGGGGCAGGCTTAACTGTGAATGCTCTGAGAGGCTGAGGAGGGTCTGCCTGTAATCACAGGAGGCTCCACTTGGGAGACCAGTCCAAAGCCAGCCTTCAGAGGGAAGTCACGTTCAGCTAAGGTTTAAAGGCTGCAGATGGGGCTCAGGGTAGAGTGCCTGGTGAGGTGGGGAGTTGCCAAAAGAAGGAATGGGGCTGGGAAGGGGTTGAAATGGATGGAGCTCCCCCGTTGTGGACATGGGCAGGAATGGCACCCACAGAAGGCCGTCCTACCTCGTTCAGGGCCTGCCGGTCGGCTTTAGGCAGGTTCTTAGACTGGTTGTCGGCCATGGCCCATTCACGCATCACCTGGGGGTGGGGGAGAGATCTCCATAGGTAGGAAATCCCCAGACCTACTTCCAAGGCTTCCCAGCCTCAGAGGGAATACCCAGATGGCGCGTTTGAGATCTTGTATAGCCAGGTTGGCCTTGAACTCCTGATAGTCCTGCTTCCGCCTCCCAAATATTGAGATTATAGGCCTGCACCACCATGCCCAGCCCCAGAGAAGATTTAAAGCGGAGTGTGTCATAGACCAGAGTGTCCACAGAAACTGGTGGCACCTCAGTGGGACTCTAGGTGAGTCAAGGATCTCTGGTCACCAAAGGAGGTGGTGCTGAGGGCTCAGCCGTGGAAGGAGGCTTAGGCACCCTTTAGAATTAGTGTCAAGGTGGAGTCTCCTGGCATTTAGAGTGTCCTGTGGCACTGGTGGGTCTTGTGGCCACAGGGATCATCACCTCATTAATCTGGCGCATTCGACGCTCCTCCAAGTCCATCTTGGCTCTCATGAAGCCCTCATGCTCGCTAATTTCTCCAGGCATGCGGAAGTAAACATCCACACCATCAGTGGGCCTTGGAGTGGGAGTAGCTGCAATACCAGGGATGGATGGACAGGTCATCTTTTCTACCCGAAGAACTACACTTCCTAGAATGCACTGGAGACCACCATGCATAGTTTAGCCACAGTGGCCTGGCATCATAGGAGATTAATTCTAGACCAGGCCTGTTCTTGCAAAACTCAGGAATCCATTACATCATTTCCAAGCTTTGCCAGAATGATCCTTAGAGCCAACCAAACAGTCCCTCCACTTCTAAGAACTCCCAAACCTCCTGTTCCCTTGATATTCCTCATAGACTAGCCCTCCCACCTCTTCTCTTCCGCTGCCTCCAGTTGGACCCCTCCCCAGCAGGTCATCCCTTCATCAAATCACCCTCTCCCTAATGGGGACACTGCCTCACCTGTGCTGACCACTGCAGGGCTACGGGAGCTCAGAGATTCGACCTTTTCCTCCTCCTCTTCCTCTTCAGCCTGGGGAGGCTCCACGAAGTAATCATCTACTGGCTGTGGGAAGGATTCCGCCTCTTCCTCATCCCCCTCTGCCCTGCCTCCCAGCGGCCAGGACCGGGTGGAGGGGTCACTGAAGGAGCAGAAGACTCAGGCAGTAAGATTCCGAAATAGACCCCCCACCCTGGCCCACTTTCATCCACTGCCTAAGGGGCTTGGAATAGGCACAGAAGGTCCTCTGCCACTTACCCAACTGCTGTCCCAGATGGGTTGGGAGTTGCCGGAGGAGGGCAGCACACATACTCCACACCTCGGAACCGATCGGAGCCACAGGGCAGAAGCATGCCTGAGCCATGCAGGATGAGGCCCTGGGAGCTGCAGGCCTGCAGGAAGAGGAAGCTCAGATGCCTTGGCAGTGTGGCTGGAGGGTGTGGACAAGGAGCTGGGATGCCTGGCTCTGGGGGAATGATCAGGCTGGGAGCCTGGATTCCTAGCTCTGGAGGAAGGGATTGAGAAATGCAATTCCTATATCCCAGTAGGAACTCCTGGTGTAGAAGGGTATTCTGGGCCTGGGCTCCTAGGTCCTGGGGAGGAGGATGGGTGGACCAAGTGCCTGACCTCCTGTGCCTCCTGATGCCGCCTGGTTGAGCTCTCGCACTGGTCCATGCGTTCCTGATGCAAGAACCGGCAGCCTTCAGGAACCAGTAGGGCCTCGCTCACGAATTCACCAGCTGGGGGATGGGGACACACCAGAGTGATACCACCATCCCCAGAGTCCAGGTGTTTACCCTCGGAGGTCTTTCTGCCCAGCACCCAGATCACAGAAGCTCATCTCAGAGGCTCCCACTTCACTTCAGTTCCCCTCCCCCCAGCAGGTGACTCACGCAGGCAGTGGAAGGGCACCACCTGGTGCTGGGGGTGGGCACATCGGCCACCTCGGGCACCCCCACACCAGCGCTCCATGGGGATGGCCTGTGCAGCCTGCTCCACACGTGTGATGTGCAGCTCGGGATACATCTGAGGGCACAGGAAGGGGTGATCAGCCCACTGCCCTGCCCCTGTCAGATACCCCCTCTACTGGCTCTAGCCTCATTGCTTTACTCCTTTTGTTGTTTGTATTTTTGAGGTAGGGTCTCACTCTACCCCAGGCTGACCTGGAATTCACTACGTAGTCTGAGGGGCCGTGAACTCATGGCAATCCTCTACTTCTGCGTCCGAGTGCTGGGATTAAAGGTGTGTGCCAGCACGCCTAACTTTGGCTTTATTATTTTAAAAATTTTTTAAATTTATTTAAGAGGGAAAGAGAGAGGGAGAAATGCAGACAGAGAGAATTGGCACTCCAGGGCCTCCTGCCACTGAAAAGGAACTCCAGACACATGCACCACTTTGTGCATCTGGCTTTACGTGGGCACTGGGGAATCGAATCTGGGGCCATCAGGCTTTACAAGCAAACACCCTTAACTGCTAAGCCATTTCTTTACCTTTTATTTTAAGACTAGGTCTCATTACATTGCCCAAGCTGTCCTCGAATTTGCAATCCTCCTTCCTCAGCCTCTCCAATAGCTGAGATTATGGGCCAATGTCACCAGTCCTGACTTGGCCATTCCATTTTCAAGACTCTGGTAGTCTAAGGCCACTTTCCTAGAGCTTGCTTCTGCATAGGGCCAGCCTGAAAGAGACCACTGCCCACGTCCCTAGTGCTCTCCCTTAGATTTGGCCTGTGCAATATCTTTTTTTAAGGTTTTTTAAAAAAATTATTTTTCTGGGTGTGGCGGCACATGCCTTTCATCCCATTACTTGGGAGGAAGAGGTAGGAGGATCGCTTGAGTTTGAGGCCAGCCTGGGACTACATAGTGAATTTCAAATCTATGTATTTTATTTTATTTTAGATATTTATTTATTTATTTGCAAGGCAGAGAGAGAGAGAGTAGGTACACCAGGGCTTCTAACCACTGCAAACAGAATGCCAGATGCATGCACACTTTGTGCATAAAATGCCTTAACCGCTGCTCCAGCCCCAATATATTACTTTTTTTTTGTAATGGGGGAGAGAAAGTGCGCGAGAGAGACACAGAGAGAGAGAAAGAGGGAAGGCGTACCAGGGCCTACAGCCTCCGCAAAAGAACTCCAGATGCATGCACACTTTGTGCATCTGGCTTTACCTGGGTGCTGGGGAATGGAACCCAGGCCATTGGGCTTTGTAGGCAAGCGCCTTTATCGGCTGAGCCATCTCTCCAGCCCCAAGTCCAGTATCTTAATGAAGCTCTCTCCACTAGCGCATGAGCTCAACCTCTCTCTACTTATTTCTCAGGATACCTCCGCCCTTAAACCAGATTCCTTTGTCAACAGGTCTTGCCCTCCTTCATGCCCAGCTTCTGACCTCTATCTTTTCTCTTTGCATAGCCTCCTAGCTAGACACTCTCTCTTGGGGCTCCACCGCTTACCCCCATCTTGCTGGTCCAAAGTTGGTCTTAGCCTCATTTAGGCCACGCCCACTTAAACCCCACCACTCTATTGGCTGCCATGATGTCATCTCGAGCTAGGTTCTGTCCGCACCTGGCCCCCAGCACTCCTGGCCCCCCTGCCTCCCTGGACCTCGGCCCCGCCCCCTCCGGCCCCGCCCCCGATCCAGACCCCGCCCCCAGCCCGGCCCCGCCCACCTGTCTGCAGTACTCCAGCACGCGCTGCGGGTCCCGGAAGCAGCGGCGGGAGCGCTGCGGGTCTGGCTCCCAGCGGCCGGTGCGCAGGTCCCGGTGCAGGCTGATGTGTCCACATAGTCCCGCCACTTGGGCCGACCCCGGAGCCTGGCCGTGGAGGCGGACGTGGCGAGCCGTGAGGGGCCCGGGGACCCCACCCCCCAGCCTCTTCCCACAGCCGCCGGGAGCGTCCCTGGGAAACGGCTCCCAAGAGGCGGGGGGCGCCCCCGCTCTCACGTTGCCATGGCAACCCAGGTCCCCCCCCCCCCCGCCACCTCTCCGGGGTTTCTCCCGGGCCGGGATGCTGGGAGGCACGCCCCGCCCCCGCCCCGCCCCGGTCGCCGAAGGGGTTAAATGCGCACGGCGGGGGAGGAGGCGCTCGGCGCAGCCCCCCAGGAGGGGTGCAGGGCGGCCGGGCCTGGCCGCGGGCTGAAGAGCCTCATGGGGTGGCGGAGGCGGGGAGGGGACCCTCCATGTGTGGATCCCGAGGACGCACGGGACGCGGGTCCTCTCACCGCAGCGTGCGCCTCGGGGGTCGGGGGGCTCCGGGGCCGGGTCCCCGCCCCTTCCCCACCCCCACCCCCGTCTCCGCCGAGCCTCACCTCGGGCGCCCCGGCCAGGCCGGCGACGGCGAGCTGCGCGCGCACGAGCAGCAGCAGCAGCGGCAGCGGCAGCGGCGGGCCCCGGCGGCCGCCCGGACCGCGAGCGGCGGGGCTGGCGGGCCCCATGTCCTGCGCTCCCGCCCGGCCCGGCCCGGCCCCAGCGGTGACAGGAGCTCCCAGCGCCGCCGCCGCCGCCGCCTCCGCCTCCCGCCGCCCCGGGCTGCGCCGGCGCCGCCAGCCCCGCCCCGCCCGCCGCGCCGCCCCGCCCCGCCCTCCCGGCAGGACAATAGCGCGGCCGCTGCGCGCGCAGCGCCAGCCCCGCCCTGGGACCTGCCAGCAAGGCCGGCACCCGAGACCCCGGTGAAGTCCTCGCTTGAGGTCCTAGGATTCTCCCTGGTCTGTCTGTCGATCGGGCTTTTGGGAGATGGAGGCGGGAGGTTCAGAGTTCAAGACCAGCCTCAGCGACATGTCAAGTTTGAGAACAGCTCCAAAACAGCCAACCCAGCAGTCGAGACCCGGTCCCCTTGTCTCTCAGAGCCAGGTCTGAGCCCAGACCCCCTTCTTTGTCAGGGCATGGACCCCACCCTTTCCCCTCAAACCTATGAGTTCCGTCTTTCTTTTTGATATCCAAGGATCCCAAGAGGATCTTTAAATGCTAGCTCAAAGATCCATGAACCAAAGACCCTGGACCCTTTCCTTAAGGATGACTCAAGTCCAGTTCAAAGGAACAAAGTATTTTCATTTTTCACCCAAGTTTTCCCTCTACCTTCAGGATTCATTGTTTTGTCTTAAACTAGAGTAACTTTGCTGTGTGGATTTCTATCTTTCTTTTGTTCTTTGTTTTCTTTCTTTTTTTTTTTTTTGAGGCAGGTTCTCTTCCTGGGTTGATCTGGAACTCACTCTGTAGCCCATGCTGGCTTTGAACTCAAAATAATCCCCCTTCCTCCGCCTCTCAGTGCTGGGATTAAAGGTGAACTGACCAGGCTGGCTATGGATTCTGTTTTGTGGGTACACGCCCACTTTTGTCTGTTTCTGTTTTCAACTGTGTGTTTCTTTGTGTAGATGTAGATTAAAGGAGTCTAAACCAGGAATGGTATAATCCCAGCATTTGGAGGCCAAGGTTGGAAGATTGGAAGACGGAGAGTTCCAGATCAAGCCTGGGCTATCTATGGTAGTGAGACTAATTTTCAAAAAAAAGGAAGAGGGTCCTGGGGAGATTGCTCAGTGGTTAAAGGCACTTGCTTGCAAAGCCTGACGGCCTGGGTTCAATTCCCCAGTACCCATGTAAAGCATGAATGCATGAAGTGGTACGAGCATTTGGGTTTCGTTTGTAGTGGCTGGAGGCTCTGGCACACTGATTCTGGCTTTGGACAGCCTCCGAGACCTTTGGTTTGTTTTGTTTTGGTTTTTTTGAGGCAGGGTCTCGCTCTAGCCCAAACTGACCTGGAATTCATGATGTAGTCTCAGGGTGGCCTCGAACTCATGGTGATCCTCCTTCATCTGCCTCAAACATGCTGCGATTAAAGGCGTGAGCCACCATGCCCAGCTAAAGACCTCGTTTCTGAAGGATAATGATCAGAGAATCCCCAAGGTGTATTTGCCTTGCTGGCTCTTTTTTTATTAAACATAAATATTCTTATCCATACATTTCCCCCTTTTCCCTTTATTCTCACATTCTCCCTACTCCTTGGATCCAATTCTTTGAGTCTTTAAGGAAAGTGGAGGGAATCAAGACAGTGGCCATTGTGGGTCCCCGGGGACTGAGCAGCCATCTTGGCGACACCTCTGTTGGCCAAAACGACCCTCAGAGAAAGCGAAGAAAGGTGTGGGGATTATTCCTTCCATCTTGGTTTACCGTCATTCTTCTCAATGCAGACGGTCATTCTGAAATGTCTTCTTACTGGCTAGAGCTGACTTCCCTCCCCTCCCCTACACCCCATCACTTCTTGTCCCCATCCCTCCACAAAGGGCCTGCCGCCATGTTGAATGTCTTTCACACAGAACAGTTGGGCCGAGTGGCTATATTGTCCCCCACCTGGAGTATCCCCTTTGGCTGAGCTATGTGTCAATGATCGTGGCAGTTATAGAGAGGAGGAATCAGCTTGTCAACTTGCTCTGATTCCCCAGGTGTCAGGACCACCCGCTATGGCTGAAGGCCCCAAGTCTCTAGAGAGCCGTCCGTCCTCACACGTGAGTCTGGAGACGCTGATGGCTGGGTGTGGTGAAGGCCGCGTAAGCGAAGGGGGGCGTCCCAGTGGTCAAATCCGGAGGCCCAAAGGCTGTGGGCTTCGTGTAGTTGATAAAAGCTCGAGGGTGCGGTGTGGTGAGGTAACCTGCCCGGGCTCTATACAGTCTGCAGGGGGGCACCATGTCCGGCTGTGGGCTGAAGTCATAGAAGGTAGGGGTCCCTGGAAGTCTAATCGGAGAGGGGGGTGGCAGGAATAGGCCTCCTCCAGGGGCTTCTCCAAGGCTCAGACTCACGCTGACCCCTCGCACCTTGTAGTAACCATTGGTTGGATCCTGGGGGAAGAAGCAATGGGATTTGCTAAGGCCTGTGGCAGTCTAGAAAGGTTGGGTCTGGGGTGGAGAGACTGGCTGAGACAGAGCCAGGTGAAAATGAAGAAAGCAGAGACAGGAGAAGGCAGCGGCCAGAGACAGAACTAGACACTCGGACTGGCAAATCGAGAGAGAGTAAGACAGGTGATCCAGGACTTGGGAGGCAAAGTGGGAGGAATGAGTGTTTGAGGCCAGAGTGGGCTACCCTGAGCTACAGTTTGAGACCCAGTCTCAAAAAGTGAACAAAAGAAGGGGGCTGGGGAGGCAGCACAGTGGGTAAAGTGCTTGCTGTACACGTGTGAGTTCAGATACCCAGCACCCACGTAAGATGGAGGGCTCAGTGCTGCCAGCCTGAAATCCAGCGCTGGGGAGGTGGAGACAGGCAGATCCCCAAGGCTGGCTTACTAGCTAGTTAGGCTGGCCTAACTGGATGAGCTCAGTTCAGTGACAGGCCCTGTTTCAAAAAAATTAAGGTAGATGGTACTGAAGACCTAGACAGAAGCCTGTGGAGGGGGAGGTCATGAGCCCTAAGGAGTAACACCTACTGTTGTCTGGATAAATGCACATATTATACCCACCAATCTGCCTTATAAGCACTTTTAAAAATAAAAGCATACCCATATAATAATGCTACTCTCACTTGTGGATAGAGAAGCTTTTTCAGATGGTGTGACCACTGAGATAACACAAAAGACACCATAGTGCTGAGAGGAAGTGACAGTAGAGTGTTCAGCACTGGGACATCTCTATCACACCTCCTGAGGCTCAGGGTCTATTGCGGAAGAGGTGGAGGAAAGATTGTAGGAGCCAAAGGAAACTTCCAGACACAAAATGGCCTTAATGTTCATGACTTCGCAGTGCCTGATAAAACCTACACATAATGGGAGGAAAAGATGATGACACCGAAATAAAACAGAGACTAATTGAGGGGGGGACGAAATATGGGGGAGGATGGGAAGGGGAAGGGAATCATAATGGTTATGGCCTATAATTATGGAAGCTGTCAGCAAAAAGTTAAAAAGTTAATGTGGAGAGTGACTGTTAACCTCTGACCTCCACGTGCATGCACACACATTCACAAGGACCTCCACACTCATGTCCACACACACGCCGAAAGAGCAGTGGGGAAAGTAGGAGGCACAGAGATTCACCTTGGCCTCCAGTGCTCCTTTCTCGTCCAGAATCAAATCCCTGGGGTCTGTGTGCACCATGTGGCCCTGAGGTAGGGAAGAGTTACAGGAGTGGCTGGAAGATCCTTCCCCAGTGTCAGAGCCCAGGGATCTCCCATGCCTGCCTCTGGAAGGGTGACTTGGAGAGATGGACCTTGACTTGGGGCGATATGAAAGGCTATGGGAACACACTGGCCTAGGTAATAATTGGGTCCAGGGCAGATTTGGAGTTGTAGGGATATTTGGGTGAGGGGTTATGGTGGGGTTGGGGCTGCATTTATTTGAGTTTGAGGCTTGGTTGGACTAGATTATTTGGGTCTGGAAGCCCAGTCAAGTCTGGGGGCCAGCATCTTACCTGGTCCTCACTACTGCCCATCTCCTCCTCAGGGCCACGGGAACTGGAGCCATCGCTGCTTCCTGGAATCCTCACCAATTTCTTTTGCTTGGAGAAAGAGGCTGAGATGGGGCAGTGAGAGGCAGAAGTAAGAGATGGATGGGTTCAGGCTTTGTGAGGACCACTAAGTGTGAAGAGATATTGGTGGGGAGGCTGGAACCCAAGAATGCCAGCCATGATGATGTGAGGTGGGGATGGGGTGACCCTAAGAAGACTTAGGGCTAAGGAGGGAACCGAGCCTGGGGTGAACCAAGGCCAGCGCAGGGTTAGGGAGTGGACAGGCCATGAGTGAAGATGGAGACCTGGGGCAAGGCTCAGAATACTGACCCTTGCTGTGGTGCCAGCAGCAGAGGGCCACCCCCATGATGACCATAAGGAGAGTCGTGGCTGCAGCCGCCGCCCCAGCCACAATCCGCACAGTGGGCAACAGGTCTATAAGGAGCAGAAAGGGAGCCCTGAGAAGGCTGGTCAAGACACGGGCTAACAGGAGAACTCAGGGAGTGCAGCGAGTGGCCAGCCTGTGGAGATGGGGCATGAAGCATCATACCAATGCTTTTAGGGCCCAAAGCTTGGGTTCAGGATCCCTGGGTTTGATAGGTCACCAAGTTTGGAAATTCCCCAGGTTTGTAGTCTCCCTAGTTTGGGGTTTAAAGACCCATGAGTTTGGGGTTCCAGACACTAGAAAATAAGCTTAAACTCCCTTGACAAGCAGGTATGGTGGCACACAGTGGTAATCCCAGCAGTTGGAAGGCTGAGGCAGGAGGATTATTGGTAGTTCAAGGCCAGCCTAGGCTATGTAGTGAAACTCTATGTAATAATAATAATAAAGAATTAATTGAAGTTCTAAGCATTAGAGAGTCTTGTAATTTAAGGGTCTTTATAATTTTCCACATTTGTAGGCTCATTTCTTTGGGGGTTAAGTATCTTGGTTTTTCAGTTCAGGATCTGAGGGAGTTTATTGTTTTGGGGGGGGTCTTAGGAAGACAATTTAGATTCCCAAGAAGTTTGGGGAGTCTCCCTTGACCTAGGGATAACTGCATCTGTGGAGTTTTAGGGTCAGTGTCTCACCTCTACGGCCCAGGTAGACCTGGGTTCCTCCCTCACCCAACCGGTTCCGTGCACTGCAATTGAAGGCTCTGGTGAAGTCCGACTCCTGGGTTCCAGAAATGTGAAGCACGGAGATCAGGCCTGGGCCCTCCCCTCCCTGGACCTCTGGGACTGTGAAGGTCTCCACCAGGAACCTGCCTCGTGACCCTGTCTCCAGGAAGCCTTCATCCCAAGACCAGACCTGAGGACAGGCAGGGAGGAGGGTGTTCAGTGAGCAGACTGGGGGGAAGGGAAGGGGCAGTGTGAGATGCTAGGACAGGCAAGGCCTTAGTTTCAGGGGTCATGGTTGAGTCATGGCGGTGGGACTTTTCCTTACCACAGAGTCTGGGGCAGGGGAGGCAAACACTGCACACTGGAGGCGAGCGGGGCCCCTCAAGAAGGCAGGCTCAGAGTGCAGGGCGGTTACTACTGGGGGAGCTGAAATGGAAAAGCCATGGGTCACTCGGGTGAGAGCTCAACATTCCCAAAGCCAGTTCAGAGGGAAACAGGGCCAGGCCTGGGCAATGCCTACTCCCCCAACCAAGCAGGCCAGCCAGCCCCTAAAGCCTGGCTTCAACACTCTGGCTCCAATCACAGGCCCCGCCATCTATAATTATGCTCTAGCCAAGGCAGACCTACCCCCTGCCCACTTCTTTTTTAAAAAATATTTCCTTTTCCTTCTTCCTCATTTAGAGAGAAATACAGAGAGAGACAGAGACAGAGAGAGAGACAGACAGATAGACAGAGAGAGACACACACACACAGAGAGAGAGAGAGAGAGAGAGAGAGAATGGGCGCACCAGGGCCTCCTGCCCCTGCAAACTAATTTGAATTCCAGACTCAAAAGCCTCTGCGCATCTGGCTTTATGTGGGTACCGAGGAATAAAACCAGGGTCCTCAGGCTATGCTCATGCCCACTTCTCACCCCAGCACACGCCCTTCGGGGATTCCGGGCTTTCTCACCGTTCACCGTCAGCCTGGCCTCCGCGGCGCCGCCCCCCAGACCCCTGGGTCGTGGCTCAGCCCTGCACACGTAGTCGCCGGCATCCCCCGGCCTCACCGACCCAAGACGCAGCGTGGGCCCTGAGCTCAGCACCTGGCACAGCGAAGGGGCATCAGAGACGGGACTTGGAGAGTCCCTGTCACAGGCCCCCAGATCGGGCTTCACCTGCGTGCCACCGCGGCGGGTCCAGGTCACCCGTGGGAGTGGGTTCCCGCGCCAGGCACAGCTGAACGAGGCGTCTTGGCCCACGTCCACGAACACCGACTCCGGCTTTGCCTGAAGAATCGGCCCAACTGGAGGAGGGAGAGGAGGAGTGGGCGGAGTTCAAGGGTCCCAGCATAGGACCCCGGCCCACGTCCACAGGTCCTGACCCCGCCCTCCCTCACAGCAGCCATGGGCCCACACCCACCGGGCCCACGCCCTCTGGGCGCTCACACTGCACGTCCAGCGCTGTGCTGCGATTGGCACTTCCCACGGCATTGCTGACCTCGCAGGACACGGGCTCTGTCAGGAACGAGGGGTCTGCCACGACCTCCAACCTGGGCCCGCGGGCCCCGAGCACCGGAGAGCCCCCCTTGACCCACCTGCAAAGGTGGCGGTGCTGACGTTAGCGCCCTAGCTCTTATGTCTCCCAAGCCTGCGCACCTGGCTGGACTGGTGGTCTTTCTTCTCACCTGTAGCCGGTGACCGGAGGCTGGGCTGTGGCCTGACACTGGAAAGTGACCCTGTCTCCGTCCTGCACAGTCTGGGGCTCCGCGGACAGAGTGACCACTGGGGGGTCTGTGAGAATGCTAAACTGTTAGCATGGGCAAGACCTGGAAGACCCCATTGTAGCCAAGTCCCCACTCCTCTGCCCAGGGACCTGGGTCTCTAGTTCCCCTTCCTTCTGAGTCAGGAGCCTGGGCTTCCAGATCCTTCTATCTTATCTCGCTCTGTCAAATTCAGGAGTCCAGGCACCACCCCAGTCTTTCCCATAGCTGAGTGCACTCACGCTGGAGGCTCAATGTGACAGGTGTGTCCCTTCCTGTGGGCAGCGCCTGGCTCCTGGCTCTACAGATCAAGGTGGCGCCATCATCTTGACTGGAAGGGGTCAGGAATAAAATGCTCTCCACCGACCCATCGGAACTTTCCTTCAGCAAGGTCTGCAAGTGATGGGTAGTAGTGATTTCCTCCCGCCCCCTTTTCCCTCTTCTTCTTTGAGACAGGGTCTCACTGTGTAGCCCAGGCTGGCCTTGAACTCTCCATCCTCCCACCCCACCACCACACAGGACAATAACAATGATTTTTTATTTTGGTTTTTCGAGGTAGGGTCTCACTCTAGTCCAGGCTGACCTGGAATTCACTATGGAGTCTCAGGGTGGCCTTGAACTCACGGTGATCCTCCTACCTCTGCATCCCGAGTGCTGGGATTAAAGGCGTGCGCCACCACGCCCGGCCAGTAACAATGATTTAATCTACCTCTTACAGTACTGCTTACCATGCATTGGACGTTTATACACATTTGCATGTATTATTTTATGTAATCCCTGCCAGTAACCATTTTGGGTAAATACTATGATGCCCATTGTACAGATAATGAAACTGAGAAACAGGTTAAGATTAATCAGTTAGGAAGTGACAGAGCCAGATAGTCTTGCTCATACCTGAACCACATTCCAAGGGTCCCAACCCTCAAATGCCTGTCTTCTCTCCATAAGCCTGTGATCAGAGTGAACCCAAGTTTCACTGAATGGGCAAGGGCTGGCAACGGCATTTGGACCTGACCTGGTGGAAAGTAGTCCCATCCAGCCGGATCCCATCTCGGAACCACAGCAGCTCAGGCGCAGGGCGGGCACTCCCTCGGCTCCGACAGGTCAGATTCCCAGGAACTCCAACAATCAAGGACACAGAGGGGCCTCCCAGCACCTGGGGAGCTTCTGGGGGTACTGCATGGGAGATCTTGGGTCAGAACAGGACCCTCAGGAGCAGAGCCCCTGATCCTCTTTGCTCCAAGCCCCCACAACCGGGGCTTCCACTCCCAGCTAGTACTGGCTGTCTCCACCCACCCCTTTCCAAAGCACACATGGGGGGGGGTCCTCACCCAGCACGTGTATTTGGGCTGGTCGTGATCGGAGGCCTGCTTGTGTAGCCTGGCATTCGTATGATGCTTCATCTTCCATCTCCACAGGCTGAATGTGGAGGTCATGCTGGCCACTCGCTGCACTCCCTGATATCCAGTACCGGGGCCACCCTGCAGACAGCGACACCAAGGTTCTGAGCTCCTGGTCTCAGGTCTTTGTACCCACACCGGAAAAAATGCTCCACGCATTCCATGGCGCAAAGCTATTAAAAAGTGTGTATTTAGTCCAGACAGACTCTGACCCTCCTGCCAACTTAGATCCACTGCAGATTTGGGGTAATAAAGTCAGAAAGGAACACGAGAAGATGATATAAAAATTGGGTTAGCAAAATGTGGGTGGTGCATGCCTGTCCTCTCAGCCCTCTGGAGGCTGAGGCAGGAGGATTTTGAGTTCCAGGCCAGCCTGAACTGCATAGCAAGACCCTATCTCTACTTTTGGACCATGATGGGGAGAACGCAAGAGGCTGGGCTGCTGCATTTACCAAAGACTCAGAGCCCAGTACTCCAGTCTCTTGGGTCCGTCAGATTCCCAAAATGGACAACCTCACAACACAAACTTCAGACGCAGCCACACCCAGCAGCCCCTCCCCAGGTCAGCCTCACCTGGCAGGTCCCTCTCGCCCCCTAGAGCCAGTCCATCCTTAGTCCACTGCACAAGGCCCCTGTACGCGCCCAGAGCACAGGGCAGCCGGGCTTCCTGTCCCAGCAGCACAACCAGGTCTTCGGGCTGTTGCAGGAAGTGGGGCGAAGGGCCTAGGAGAGGGATGCGCATTAGTCCCCAACCGTGTCTTTCATCTGACTCAGAGACCCAGGCTTCAGCGCCCTCCTCTCAGACGCAACCTAATAAAACAGCAGCGATCAGACCCCCCCCCCATCTCCAGAGGTACCTGCGCGCCCTCTGAAGCAGAAAAAAAGAACGAAGACAGCGGGGACCAGCATCTTGAGTGCGTGTCCCTCGAAGTTGTTTTCCCTCCAACTTCTTTCACAGCACAGGTCTCACCTCGCTGATCAGGAGCCCCTTCAGCTCCCACTCTTGGACCCAGGCTGGAGGTCCCCTGTCTCTGGCCGAGGGTCTTCTATTCTAGCTCATCCGAAGCCTCCGATGCTGTCAAGCGCCGGCCGGCTGTGCGCCCCGCGGACTGCGGGAGGCCGGGGCCAGGCGCGATCCCGCTCGCCCCGCCCGCGCACGCGGGCCCCCCGGGACTCGGGGGACCCCGCCCTCTTCCCATTCAGAAACTCCCGGGACGCGAATGAATGGGGGCCCGGGGGCGGGGGTCCGCGCAGGCAGGCGCGCGCCCCACACCGGTTAGGGACGTGGGAGCCCCAGACACCTGAGTCCAAGGATGGGGTCCCGCCCGGGCTGGACGCCTGCGCCCTGTGGGGTTGATGGAAGAGGCTGGGATGCGGAGGAGGAGGAGAGTGGAAGAAACTTGCTCAGCCCGGGTCCTGGAGGGACAGCGCCGAGTGGAAACCCAGCTATAAATGGGAGCCCCTGGGACCTCGCCAGTTTCCGCGCCCTGGGGAGGCCGGGCCTAGGCTCCCAGGGGTCTGCGGGTCGCGGAGAGGACATCCAGGTGCCCGGGGGCTACCTGGGAGCTCTGAGGAAGGGGGCTCAGCTCCCCCACTTCTCAAACACCCCTCTGCTGCCTTGATAGCGCTGCAGACGTCAGCTCGCCTGAAAACCCAGGAATCCGGGCTCCCAGCCTTCCCTTTGCCAGGACCCTGCAGGGTCCAGCCCCTCTCGGAAGCCCACCCGCCGGGCCCCAGCTCCGGTTGCCCGGCGACGCTGGGAGGTGGGGGGTCGGGGCTGGGAACCGCTCAGCTGGTCCTGACGGCTCCCGCAGCCCAGCTGGGGCGTTCCCACGCCGCGCAGCTGGCGGGGCAGGTGGGAGGGACTTAGCCTGGGACCCCGCGTCTGAGGTTCTTGGACCTGTCAAAGCTGCGGGTCCGCTTGCAGGGACTCCTGCTTTCCTTAATGGCAAGGGGTTGGACTCGGAGGGCCCGAACCCTGGGTACCTTGAGGTCTGCAGAGTGGTGCAGTTGGGCCAGGCTCAGAATATCTGGTCTTAGAAACGTCTTATCTTAGTGGATTTAACCAACAATCTCTCCCCCCACCCCGCCCCTGCCGGCCCAGAAGGATTTGAAAATCGACAGACAGTGAACATCTGTCCTAAGTCCTATGGGGAGGTGGAAAAGGGGAGAACTGGAAGCCTAGACTCTTGGGTCTTTGTCAAGAAACACGAACATCTGTGTCTGTGAGAGGAAGTCCTGGGGCCCCCACCCCTAGTTCTGGGGGTTAGGGTTGCTACTGGCGTCTGTGTTGTAGATCCAGTCTCTGAGTTTTGAACAGGACACGCTGGGTGGAGGATTCCTGAGTCTTGGGGACCAGTCAGGTTATGACGCTGTTTTTCCAGACACCTGACATTGCTTCCCATTCCTGGCACTGGGGGGGGGGGAGGTGGGCAGGGGCAAGAACGTGGAAAACTGGAGAGCCCTGAGGTCCCCAGAGTGTTGGGAGAAGGAAAACAGCCAAGGTAGACTAGAAGGTTTGTGCTAATTAAAGGTCCAGGCAGCTGTCAACTCTACACCCTAGCCCTCAGGGACACCACCTGGCGAAGGCCCTGACAGACTCCCTTCCTCAGACTTTATCTGGACCATTCCCCAGGAGGGGTGGGAAGGGAGTTGGAAAAGGGAGAGAAAGGAGTCAATAAAGGGGAGTGGGAGAGAAATAACAGAGAGGGACACATCCTTCATGGAACTGCTGGGTGCTCAGGCCAGATGCCTCCACTGGTTCCCGGAGGTGGAGCAGAGAGGGGGTTCAAGAGAAGGGGGAACGATGAAACAGTTGCAATTCCTGCAGGAGATAAGCAGGCAGAAGGAGCTTATCCCATGCGAGCGTGGATGCATGCCAGCCAGCATATGGTTATAAGATTCAGGGATGAGAATGAGGACTCCAAGCTAGAGAAACTAATGAGAAAGGCGCAGGCAGAGACCTACTGAGAACAGATATTTGTTGAGTTCCTGGTGTGTGAGAGACAGAGTGTGGGGGAGCAGGAGTGACAGGAATGAGGAGACAGAGTCCAAAGAGATGGAGAATAGGGAGATAAATCATGATGGCTAGAGGAGAGACAGAGGGAGAGATGAAGAGAAAGACAGGAAGCTGCCATGACCCTTGGACTCAGGTGTTGCAGCTCCCAGACACCAATTGGGTGGGCACATGCTCCCTGGAGGGACCCCACCCTTCACACCCCACCATTCTGCACCTGGGTTTACCATAACACTCATACTAAGGTCTGGTGGATTTGAACAGCCTTTGTGCTGAACTCCCATCCGGCTTTCACGGCTCACAATCACTCCCCACCCCCTCCAACATGTACACAGATGGCTGCCCTCTCTCCCACACTCTGACAGTCTCTCACACACTCTTTCATACTCCCCAGCAGATATGCCTGATGTCACGGAGGGAAGGAGGGGGCTTGCCAAGGTCATGTATCAGGGCTGGGAAGAGTGGAGGAGTCCTTTCTGCCCCCACAGGCCCAATTCTCTGCTTCCCATGCTGAGCTGGGAGATAGCCCAGGGTGGGATCTGCTCTCCCAGGTCCTTAAGGTAACAGGAATCTGGGGAGGCACCCAAGAATGTTCCTGGCATGTGCTGACAGGGCACTTCATTGCTTTATTCGGGGAGGGACCTGGGCGGGGCAGTAGTGTTGAGGGTGAGCTCAGGCTGGGTCCCAGGACTCACAGGGACCTCCTTGAGGGGCTGTGAAAGGCGAGCAGGGGCAACGAGAGAAGAGAAAGAGAAACAGCAGCTGGAAAGGGAGGGAGGGAGAGAGAGAGAGGACAAATCAGGTTTGGGGACTCAGAGAAAGAACCTTGGACAGGGAGAGAAAGAGGCAGAAAAGGAGAGTTAGAAACAGAAAGACTTGGTCAGAGATCATGATGGACTCCTAGGAAGATAGAAGAAGTGAATCAGAGGAAGAGAAACCAAAAGCAAAACAGGAGATGAACAGGAGGAGAGACCCAGGCAGAGGCAGCAGCAGATTCAGGTGACAGGCAATGGGCACTGTGAGAACCAGGGTCGGAGGATCTGGGATGGCCCTAAGGACCCCCATCCAGGTCCCCCTGCTGCTGATGGGAATACTGACCACAGGTGAGTGGACTACTGGAACTCCATTCCCACCTTTGTTCCCTACAGTAGGCCTGCCATTTCCCATTGGCTCTTTGTGTCTCCAGGCCTGGCCCAGTCGCCAATACCCACCTCAGCTCCACGAGGCTTCTGGGCTCTGCCTGAAAACCTGACGGCAGTAGAAGGGACCAATGTCCAGCTGCAGTGTGGTGTCAGCGCCCCTGGCAGTGTGGTGCAATGGGCAAAGGATGGGCTACTTCTAGGCCCCAACCCTGGGATCCCAGGCTTCCCAAGGTACCGCCTGGAAGGAAATCCTGCTAAAGGTAAGAGGTTAAAGCCTGAGACCCCAGCCACCAGCAGATGCTGTGGTCCTGACATCGAAAGTCTCACTTCCAGGTGAATTCCACCTGCACATCGAAGCCTGTGACCTCAGTGACGATGCAGTATATGAATGCCAGGTGGGCCGCTCGGAGTTGGGCCCTGAGTTTGTGTCTCCTAGAGTGATCCTCTCCATCCTAGGTACGGATGAGGAACCCTCCTCCAGGCTGCACAGTTCTGGGTTTGCAGCCCTCTCCTTCCCCCAGGCCCAGAGGTCCAAGCTCTCCCGTCAGGGATCATTTCCCAAACAAGGGAAGCAGCCCAAATCCTCATGTCCTTCTCTGAGGTGGAGGTTTACCCCAAGCTCTTTATTTTCAGTTCCCCCCAGGGTGCTTCATCTGACCCCTGAGGCAGGGAGTATAGTCAACTGGGTAGCTGGACAGGAGTACGAGGTCACCTGCATGTCTGGGGACTCAAAGCCAGCACCTGACATCACCTTCCTCCAGAGTGAGTGTTGTTCTGCACAGCCAAGACGAAGCCCACCCTGAGGACTTCCAGGTGATGCTCCCAAATCTACCTTGGAGGGAATCCAGCACCCTCCCTCCAGCACTCTTGTTTCCCCCAAGGTGGACAAACTGTGTCCAGCATCTCTACTAACGTGAATGAAGGGTCCCAGGAGAAACTCTTCACCACAGAGGCTACAGCCAGGTATGCAAGTTGGGTGTCCTCCCCAAGCCCATCCCCTGATTTCCCTGCAAGAGACCCATAACCCAAGGATTCAAACATGGAAACTTGGGGCGTGTATGGATGCCTGGGAAACACTCAAAACTTCTTCATGGGAACCTAAGATTTAAGTCAGGTATGGCTCTCTGGGCCCCCAGTCTCTCTGCTAAACCCCCAAATCTCTCACATGGAACTCTAGCTCTCAGGAGAAATCAAAATGGAGACTTGGGCCAGGTATGGAGACTTAGGATCCCCACCTCTTCACCTTGGCTCCCTAAATTTCTGACTCTAGAACCCCAACTTCCCATCCCAGGGTGACACCCCAGAGCGTGGATAACGGGCAGTTACTAGTCTGTGAGGCATCCAGCCCAGCTTTGGACATCCCCATCAAGGCCTCGGTCACTATGAATATTCTGTGTAAGTGAGGAAAGGCCTCAGTTGTGGGCACTGAGACTAGGAAGCAGGACTTGGGGTGCTGGGGGGTCACAGGGACTATGAGAAACTCTGACATTGACCGCAGGTGTGGAGAGGCAGGTCTGTGAGCAGAAAGAGCGTGAGATTGGGTCTGCTTGGGCTATAGCGTTGGACTCTACTGCAAAAGAGCAAGGACTGCAGATGCAGCTGTGCATTAGAGCCCCTGCCTGGCATGCGCTGGTGCAGCACCCGCCTGGCATGCACTGGTTCCATCCCTAGCACCAACAATGCAGCAGGCAAAGGAGAAGCATGGGAATTCAGAGGAATTCAGAGCCAGGCTGTGGGGCCTAGAGAGAATGGTGGGCTCCCGACACCCGCGGAGTGACCTTTTTCCCCTAGTCCCCCCAGGACCTCCTGTCATTGACTGGCCAGGACTGGACAAGGGACATGTGAGGGCAGGTCAGAACCTGGAGCTGCTGTGCACAGCCCGAGGAGGAAACCCACCAGCCACACTGCAGTGGTTGAAGGTGAGGGTTGGGCCAGCAGGGGTGGAGAGCGAGCGGGATGGGACCAGGAGCTGGTCAGGAGCTGGTCTTGGCCCATCTCTGTGTCCAGAATGGCCAGCCAGTGTCTGTAGCATGGGGCACAGAGCATGCCCAGGCTGTGGCCCGCAGTGTGCTGGTGATGACCGTTCGCCCAGAGGATCACGGGGCGCGGCTCAGCTGTGAGTCCTCCAACAGTGTGTCTTCGGAGGTCCAGGAACAGAGCGTCATTCTACAGGTCACCTGTGAGTGTCGACCCCTGAGAAGTACCTGTGCCCCAAATCTGACTTATCTAAATGCCAAAGACTTCATTGTCAACCACCGCCCTTCGCTGTCTGTCTGTTCGCTGTGTGTCAGACTGGTCTGTGAAACCCCCAGCATGGCCTTTCTCTCTCCTATCCTGTCCTGCAGTTCCCCCAAGCACCGTCACTATCCTGGGGTCCCCATCGCAGTCTGAGAACAAGAATGTGACCCTCTGCTGTGTCACCAAGTCCAGCCGCCCAAGGGTCCAGCTGCGATGGTGGCTGGGTGGAAGACAGCTACAGCCCACGGAGGAGACAGTCCTGGATGTGAGGCACAGGGTGGTTGGGGTCTGATGGCCTGGAAGCCTCGATCCTTGAGGAGCCCCAACTCCTAGACTGACAGAGGAGGGCCTGGGGATGCTCCATGTGTCTCTGCTGAGGCCTGGGGTGAACCCAGGCCTCTGGTATTATGGGTGGGGGTGCCTCAGTCCCCAAGCCTAAAGTTCCCTCCCTGGTAGGGCCTACATGGAGGTCACATCTCCATGTCCAATCTGACCTTCTTGGTGCGGAGGGAAGACAATGGCTTGTCCCTCACCTGTGAAGCCTTCAGTGATGCCTTCAGTAAGGACACCTTCAAGAAGTCACTCACCTTGAATGTGAAATGTGAGCTCTACCCTGACTCAGAAAGGCTACAGGTTTCTGAGGCCTCAGTCCAGAGAAAAAAAACCTTTCTCTACTTCTCCCCACTAGATCCTGCCGAGAGGCTATGGATTGAGGGACCTCCAGAAGGGCAGTATCTCCGGACTGGGACCCGGGTGAGGCTGGTGTGTTTGGCCATTGGAGGCAACCCAGACCCCTCCCTTACCTGGTATAAGGTGGGTACCAAGCCAGGACACCTACTTTCTTCCCTCCTTCCCTTCCTTCCTATTTTCTTTCTTTTTTTAAAAAAATACTGTTTGTTTGAGAGATAGAGAGAGGGATAGAGAACGGGGCACCAAGGCCTTTTACTGCTGCCAACAAACTCCAGACGCATGCACCACTTTGTGCATCTGGCTTTACATGGGTACTGGAATACTGACCCCAGGCAGGCAGGCTTTGCAAGCCTTTAACCACTAAAACATCTTCCCAGGCTTTTTTGTTTTGTTTTGATTTTTCAAGGCAGGGTCTCACTCTAGCTCAGGTTGACCTGAAACTCACTCTGTCACCCAGTCTGGCCTCAAACTCATGGTTGGTTATCCTCCTACCTCAGCCTCTTGAGGGCTGGACTAAAAGTGTGCATCACTATGCCCAGCTCTCTCTCCTTCCTTCC
>PVHP010021779.1:0-28931 GCA_004024765.1 Zapus hudsonius | reverse complement strand
AATTTGTAGGAGTAAATTTTAACTACCTTACAGGCTTTATTATTAGTTCCACACTCTTACCAATTGTGCTAACCTGCCAGTCAGAGCTATTGTTTTATTACTTGCTTTCTAAACCCTACCTTCTTAATTTCTACTCTTTTTATCACTTATGGATTATTTGAATTCTTTTCTTCTGCTTAAGCCCCACTTTATTATATCTATTTTCTTTTTAGATATATTCTTGATATTCCTCACCATTCTTTCCAATGATTCCAATACATTTTTTTGAGGTAGGGTCTCACTTTAGCCTAGGCTGACCTGGAATTCAATATGTAGCCTCAGGGTGGCCTTCAATTCATGGCTATCCTTCTACCTCTGCCTCCAGAGTGCTAGGATTAAAGGCATATACAGGCACACCTGGGTGATTCCAATAATTTTTAAAATTATTGTAGCCAAATTAATCTCTTTAATCTCAGAGATGTTAGTGAGTGTGCCTGCATATTTTTGATGAAAGGAAATGTTTTCAACCTGTTAAGCCAATATTATGAATTATTTCTTAAATTAATTATCATGAGTAAGCCTAAGATATAATTAAACTCAATTATTAAGATGGTCATTTATTTCACCCATTGTTTACAAAATATGTATTATTGTCATCTCAGGACATCTAAAACTTCTTCCTAACTATGCCATGATTCTTAATAATGACTAAGTTTCATAGTCTCTAAGAACTGCTGATATCTGAGTTAATATTTAAAAGATCCTTTATTTCTCTGTTCTAAAATTTCTTAACTCTGAAATTGGAAAATGAAGCAACAGTTACAGAATGTATACACTAATGGAGTTAGTAAATACTAACTGTTTTCTAAAACCGAAAACATTGTCTATAATGTAGCTATTTAATTTTCAAAGCAGAAAAGTGTTAATTCTTATTGAACTAAATCATTTAACTTTAATTTTTTTCTAAGGGTGGGGATCTTTCAGTATGCATATTCATTCTTTGTTAAAGCCAATAAAATTTTAATATGTTATTATATTTGGTGAAAATGATAGACAGATTTCCAAAATGACCCCCAATCTCCTGGCTCTTTGTGCAGACAGGACTTGCAGTGATTCAGCCAAGCTTTATTCTGTGTGTGGTAGTGAAAGAACTTTGCAACTTATCTAAGGCTCTAGATCAATTTTCCTTTTAAAAGGAATATTTTTCTTGGTTAGCCAGTTCTAATTAGGTGACCTAATTCACACTGGACAAGACTCTTCCTGACGGGAGAGATTTGAAGATGGGTAGGGCCTTGTCCTTGAAAAGAATTCTGCTGCCCGTCATGTGGTAGGAAGTTCAGGTACCCTGAATTCATGTAAGAATCCACTAGCTGATGGTCCACCATGACCAACGCTCTAATATTTAAGAACTCAACTTTCCAAGAAACTGAATGAGCATGAAAAAAATTTTTTTACTGTCAAGTACCATAAAAGATTGCAGCCTGAAGAGTAGCATCACTTTAGCCTTAGGGTGAAATCCCAACATGTTATGCCTACCCTTCTGATATTCCAAACTGTGCAGAGAAGGGTTCCAAATTGATGACAAGTTACCACCCACAAACAGAGCATAATCTAGTAAGACTCAATCATCCTGATGGTTGTAAAATCTAGGTGTTCACCTCAACCTATCATACTTCTTTACCATAGTTCCAGAGACATCGTTAGGCAGTGTGATTTTTAAGACATATCAAAGACCAGAGAGGTCAAACCACCTTGGAGTGTGGCCTTGCCTACTGCTGTTAGAATTATGAAGTGGTTATACAATGTGCTTTTCTGAGTATGCCAATTATCAAAGTGTGGGAAATACAGCTTTGGACTGAGGGAGACGTAAGGCTTGATCTAGTCTTCTGTTTATCTCTATAAAGAGGCTCCTTGGAAAATGATAACTGTAAGCTCCAAATTATATAGGTTTTTTCCACTCTCTGGGCAGCACTGATGTTTTTATGCCTATTGCTTTTAATAGAAGAAAGAGTCATGATAATACAAAATGTGGACACAGTTACCTTAATGCCCTGCTGATGTGTTTTATTCTCCTCAGTAGCCATCCCCTTGGTCTGGCACTTTCTCAGTTTACTCTAAACTATTCCTATTAAGTTGTCATCCTTGACTAGAAACGATGGTCAAAACACCAGCTGTTTCAATATTTTGGCTTCTTTTTTTTTTTGGTAATCTTCAAACTGTGGGTGTGAATGAGACACCCCACAAAATGCATCCTTATTTCCAGCTTGATAAAAAGCATTCACACAGGAAATCCCAGCAAGGCTGGAGGCATCACCTATCTCATGACAGGAGCCAGAAGGTACACTACTCAGGTCCAGGTGTTGGCTAACAGAGTGGACTCCACTGTTCAGATAGCTTCAGCTGAATCTCCACAGCTGTGCTTGTTGAGAGTCATTCCTGATTCTCAAAATGGACACGACCAGTTGCTAGTTGTATTGTTTGAACATAAAATGCTTTTGTTCTGTTTGGGAATGCATCACCAAATTGGTGCTTGTCCTGGTGGATAGTCCCATTTGTTTTTATTAAATTTGAACTAAAAAACACACCCACCGAAGAGGAAGCTGTTGTGCTAGAATTCTGCAGAGAAGCATGTTTACTGTGAGCTGCTAACCATTTTGTAATGACCCTTACATAAATGGAAGTCATAAAGACCCCAACAATTTTAATCTATAATAAAGAGGAGGCAGCAAGATAGTTCAGTTGATAAACTGCTTGCCTCACAAACCTAGAGACCTGAGTTTGAACCCCAAAAAGCACATGCCCAGTAACTCAAGTATTATATGGATCCTTTCACAAATGAACCCTCACATATGTATGCACACAGACACATGCACATGAAAGAAGGAAGAGAAAAAAAGAAGGAAGAATCATTTAGTAATCCTAGGGAAACCATATTGCCCAATTTTCATGCACATTCAGATTATATGTATATTATTTCACATAAAAGGGTTTGTGTTCCATATGCTGTTTTTGTAAACTGCTTTTCACCTAATAGCAGGCCAAGTTTTCCCATGTTGAATGGAGAAGTCTGTTACTTATTTTAATAATAGCATTGTGTGCCAGTTTATGTTAGTTAACCAATGTCTTATTAGTAGCTATTCATGTTCTTTCTAAATTTTTGCTCCTATGAAGCATGTGTCTTTCTGAACACAACATTCCTCTAGTACTGTCACAACACTGAAACTGTGATAGTATGAATGCATATGTAGAAGAAGAAAATCTCAGGAACATGAGACAATAATTTATTGACAATGACTGCATGTGAGTGTGGTCATGGGAAATGAAATAAGGCAAACACTGGGAGATATTCTGCCCACTCACAGAGTCTGGTTTTCTACAGATCATTCTCTGGAATCACTACTCTAGTTCTCTGTTCTCTTGGAATAGCTTGATTTTATAACAAATTATTCACAAACAGAATCCCCAGAAGAGTACACACTACATTAAAGGAAACTGCTTTTGATCTCCTATGTGCAAGACAGCAAGCCCCTCCATATTGGCCTCCCTGTTTCTACTTCCATTTCCGTTCTTGGGGTGAGGGTATTCTCTGTCTCAGACATTTATTTGTGTAACCAGGAAATTAACTGTAAACCCCAGTAAAACCTCTCCACATCATTATCACTTCACTACTGTCGCTTGTAATCAGAAGATTTTTGAATTCACTTATGGAAAACCCCTTTTAACTATTGCCCCCCCCCCCACCATACATGTATGATGGCATTTTTGTATCACAGTGTTCTCTTGTGATTAAGCTACAATATCAAATTACTTTTTTTCTTGTTTGGCAGCATATGCAAACTCATTAAGAAAAAATGTTAGTTCTTAAAGATGTTCAGAAAATGATAATTTCCAGAATGGCCTAGGAGCATCCACCTCTCAGGACCCTTAACTTTGTGCTTGTTATTAATCTTCATGTCATATCATGCCTTCTCTGTGAACTTCCTTCTCTGACTTCTTACCTTGGCCCTAAGACCAGCATTAATAGTAGTCAGCTCACTAGGTAGTATAAGAAAAAGATGAAGTGATGTGTGTGTGTGAGTGTGTGTGTTGGAACATGGCAGGTACTCTCTAGAGGGTTGATATACTAATTCTGTTTTCTAAGGATAGTTTCTTTTGTGAGGACACCATCTCCTGCTTTGTATGATTAGAAGCACAGCCAATACTTCCCTCCCTTTTGCCTAGAAACCTTCAATGGGCTCTGAATCACACAAGGTGACTGATGCCATATAAAAATACTGTAAACTAGATGGCTTAAATGACAGAACTCTGCTCTCCTCAGTTCTGAAGGTAGAAGCAGAAGACCTGAGTACTATCAGATTTGCTTCCAGGTGAATTGCCATCCTGTTTGCAGTAGACTTCCTTCTCCCTATGTTCTGAAATGGCCAAGAACATCCTCATGTCTCCTCCTAGTTTATAGGATTGTGAATCCCATTATAAGGATCCCAGTCATGAGAACTTATCTGGTCCTGATTACTTTCAAATGGCATCTGTGGTAGTTTGAATGTATGTCCCCCAATGGACTCAAGTGTTTTATTAAACCTTATCTCCAACTGCCTGGCTAGAGAAGGTGTCACTGAGGTAGATACTGGGGTGCTTGCTGTTTGGTGGAATATCTCTTCTTGGGTCTGTTAAAGGGGGCCAGCTTTTTCTGCCATTGATGGAACTTCTTCTTGGATCTATAAGCTGAAATAAATCCTTTCCTTCCATAAACTGTGCCTGTTTTCAACATTCATCCCAGCAACATGGAGCTAACTGCAACAGAAATTTGGTACCAAGATTGGAGTGTGTGGCAGTCATCTCATTGCTGCATAGAAAAAACCCAACCAAAAGACGTATTTTGGCAGAAAGGATTTATTTTGACTTACAGACCTGAGGGGAATCTCCATGATGGCAGGAAGGTGCCAAAAGCTGGCAATGAGAAAACAGCTGTAACCTCCATGAGCTCACCACCAGCAACACACCTCTAATAAGGTTTAAATTCCAAAACTGCCATCAGTTGGGGATCAACCATTCAGAACACGTGAAGTTTATGGAGGACACCTGAATCAAACCAGTACAGAGTGATATTGCTGCACAATGAATGTTATCATGTGGATTTTGGTCTTTTGGAATGTTTTTGCTGGAGGAATGGTGCAGAACTTGGTACTTGCAACCGAAGATGTCTTCCAGAGCAGTAAGTCAAGTTTTATGGATTATTCTGATAAGAGTTTGAAAAATGCTACATGAAGAGAAAATAATATTTGGAGGATTGGCTTATGAGCTTTCTAAGAAGGGGAGGAGAGACCACAGAGAACTTTGCTGGAACTGGACTACTGCATAAATCCTGGCTCCATGCTTCAGGTATGTCACTTTGTTACTGTGCTCCTTCCCTGCTTTAGTTCTCTCTCCATTACTGTGACAAAATACTTGGTTAATCAACTGAAAAGGAAAAAATATTCTACTTTCACTCCCAGTTTGAAAGATTTCAGAGCACGGTCACTTTGCTCCATCGGTGGTGAGGCAGGGCATCATGTAGACTCTACATGACACAGGACACAAAGGGTTGTTTCCTTCAATCCTTCAAGGAATGATGCCCATAACTCATTTTCTTCCACTAGCCTCCACCTTCTGAAGGTTCCACAAACTCCCCAAAGTGTGAGGCTTTTTAGGCCTTGGGGGACATTTAATATCCGAACAATAATACTCCAATTCCTTGTTATAGCTTCAGCCTCTGCCACTCCCAGATTGACCCAAATCTTCCCCACTTACAATGCTTTGTTATTTCTAAATGCTTATTTCCATCTTTGCAAAAATTTCCTTTTTTTTTAGAATTCTGGATTCTCTGTGATCCTTTATTTTGACCCACACTGAGACACACAGGGACATGAGATCAAGGCATAGTCCTGATTTTTTAACACTAAGAATAGTTAGGAGTATTTTACAAAGCAGGAATCATAAAATCCAGTAACTATAGACTTTTCTCAACTTTATATAAAACAGCCTCCAAAAACTTGTTGGATGGAAGAAGGAGTTCAGTAGAAGGGGGTATGGGGGAGTAGATAAGAGAGAGTAATGGGAGAGGAGTGTGATCAAAATAAATTATGTTTTTTTCAAAAAAAACTAGTTGTATTAAATGTAACTTATTGCCTGAATTACACACTTTGAACCTTGATATCATTTTATCTCCTTATGTCCTTAATACTTTACTTTTTATAACATTTCAGGGTAAATCCATGCCCTTGTGTTTTATTTTCAATGTCCTTCCCAGTCATTGGCCCACAGTGATACCAACACTGGCTCATTCCTATGCTAAACTGTGACTGTCTTTTTTTATCTGAGTGTCTATGTTTCTGTGGTCATGCCTCAGCCTGTCTGTCTTCTTTCCTGGTCCATAGCATCCAGTACCAGCAATAATGTAATTCAAATAACACCCCTTACCTATTTAAAACTCCCTCACACTTTTCCATTGGATTTGTGATTCAACCCAGATTCAGTGCTGCTGAATCTGACTTCAGTCTCTTGAAAGCAAGGCTTTGATTTCTTTCTCCTCTGTCTACTCCAATCCAACTGCCCTTCTTAAAGTTATTTGAACTTATGTGGTCTACCCTCCTCAGGAAATTCACACCAGATTTTCATGGCTTGCTCATGCTCATGCCTTCATATTCCCTAAATTGTCACATTCTCATCTAAGTCCTTCTTGGAGTGGTAACTCACCATGTTCTGCCCCTCATGGAACCTCAGTGGACTTAGCAATTTTTCCATGTATGTCTTCATGGTACACTAGTTTATGATAGGTACCTATCCCCACAGAAATCCTTATGAGATTACTGTCTGACTCCCTCACTGGAATATAAGGGAGGGGCAAGCCCATCTTGTTCTTTGCTGTATTCTTAATATATCACTTATGGTACACCCTCAGTAAATGCTTGTGATAATAAAGATTTAAAAGTATCACATTTTCAGATGAATTTACACACATATACATTATCCATCATATTTTCTTTGAATGCTCAGATGCAGAATGATTTCTATGAAACAATTCTTAAAAGGGTTTAGTGATCTAGTAATGTTATCACATTTATTCTAAAAATGTTCGCAAAGACCCTGTTCTGAGGATGTGTATGTGGATAAGAGATTTTCTTGAATTTAATGGGATTTATAAAAACAAATTGTGACAAATATGGTTGGGCTTATAGAACTCTGGTGGAACTATTGGTTCTGAGCTTTTTTATTATTTTATTTTCATTAGCATACAAAGTATTAGGTTTTGTTGTGGCATTTTTAAAGCAACATGTCTTTTTATTTCCCTTCTCTTCCCTCCCATTCCCATTGGTGTTCTGCCTCCATTTTCATGTCCCATGTGTCATGTCCTTTTGCTGTCTCCAACTTTTTGATCATTTCTTCTTCCTCTCACATAGGTACCTATCTAGTTTCATAATCAATACCCTTTCCCACATCCCTTTAGTTACCTACACATAAACATTTAAAGTTAGGATATGCATATGTGAAAAAAAATGCCAATTTGGTCTTTTCCAGCCAGGGGTATGTCAGCTAATATACTATTTTCTAGCTTTATCTATTTTTCTGTAAATTTCCTAACAGTTTTATTTTCAGCCCAAATAAAATTCGATTGTACATATGTACCAACTTTTTATTATCTAGTCCTCAGCTAATAGAAACCCAGGTGATTTCATTTTCCAGCAATTGTGAATAGAGCATCAATGAATGTGGACACCCAGGGGCCTCTGTGGTAGTATATCTGCTTTATACATGCCCTGGAGACACACAGCTTTTAATAAGGAAAGAAACAAATTAATCTAGATTCCTATTCATTTTATGACACTATCCTTTAATATTCAGGTTGATGTTTGATGGCTAGTTTACTGTCAGTTTAAAAAACTACAGCAAAGCAAATTTCTATCTTCTCTCCTTTTTAACTATTCTAATAGATGCTGTATTTCTATGGGACCAAGAGAAATAACGAGAAATGAAATTGACCTGACCTTACTGTTAACAATAAACATTTTCCACTAGTGTTAAGTGGATGCTAAGTATATAAAGCTAATTATTTCATGAACTCATGTCCTTCAGAAATTAAATTGTAGTTTATCTTCTGCCCACTCTCTGTTACAGCAAGAATTCTCCAAGCAACCTGATCTAAAAGTAGAGACTTCTTTGGAGACAATGACTATGCTGTTAGTCCCCAGATATCTTTTGGAGAAGTTGAATTATGATGCTAATTATTTCACGTGTCCACTGCCCCTGCTTGTGTCGACCTGATTTATGTGTGGTTCTTACTTGCTGCCTCAGAGGGACCCCTCTGCCTTTTAGACTAGGAAAGACACAAGTGGATTTGAGTCTGGAGGACACAGCACTGAAATGTTTACACCATGGATAAGTCTTTCACAGGATGTTCATCTGGCCTCAGAGTGCCTGGTTTGAATTCCTTGGATTCAGGTTTATTTCCTGGCATGTCTGACTGATGTGAGACCCGATTAGGGTAATTAAGGTACGTTCTGGATCTCTGTATGGGAACAGCTAGATTGCTTCTCAAAGTCCGATGGCTATCAAGAGGCAGAGGAGAATATAAAGAGAGGAAATTAATTCACACACTAATGAATTTTTTAATTAGTCTTTAAAAATCCAAACTTCAGCAGTATATTTCCCTGTAGGGAATGGTTTAGGATGATCCAGGTAATTAGAGGGAGTGAAGATATTAAAATAAACTTGTGGATCTAATGCAATGGAAGATGCTTGAAGGTCAATGGCAGCAATCAAACTTAGGGTATAGGGCTGGAAAGATGGCTCAGCGGTTAAGGCACTTGCCTCCAGTGTCTAAGGCCCTGGGTTCAATTCCCGAGGACCCACATAAGCCAGAACCACAAGGTGGTGGCCCTGGTTCTCTCTCTCTCTGTCTCTCTTTCTCTCTGCTTGAAAATGAATAAATAAAATATTTTTTAATTCTCTTGATTTAATTCAATGCAGTTTTATGGTTTGGTGCATATATTCCTATTTTCCATTAAATTAACTTTATTTCTAAAGCATATTTTGATTTACCATCAAGAGCAATAAAGCATTAAAACTTAAAAAAAAAAATTAGGATATGAAGCTACCAGGAGAAAAAAAACAGACTGGATCCTGCTGTATTTCCCACCAAAGATACAAGAACCATCAATAATTTTTAAATAAAGGATTGTATGATGAAGATATATCTCTGAAATGGTATTAAAATTTTCTTTGAATATAAATTGGCTTTTATTAATATTTTTAATTTTCCATATGTTGTAAATCATGCTTTTACTGTATAATTTCTTAATAAAATTGACAAGTTAAGCTAATGTTGTAGGCATAATTACTATGGTATTCTCTAGGAATAATGTTGAAGATATACTTAATAGCACTTTCAAGAAATATTAAAGTTGTTGCGTTGCTCTCCTTTCATCTTTTATGGCTAAAGCTATCACCACCTCCTGCAGCAAAAAGAAGATCTGAGTGTTTTCTTTGGGAGGCTTTTTTATCCAGAACTAAAAGGAAAATACTCCTGCATGTATTCCAGATCCAACCATCCCAAATTTAGAATAAAACATTTGCATAATAAATTTTAAACACAGGAGACAAAACAACCAATTTGGGGTTTTACCCCAAGTATAGTTGCTACGCTGACCAATGTCAGGTGGGTGTTCTTGTTTTTTTTTTTTTTTTTTTTTGAGTATGGAGTTGCCCATATTTAGCCAGGGTCTGTGGACAAGTCTTCATTCATTCTTTGATCATCTGTCTTACAGCCATGTCATACTATGTTAATAGTCTGAGACTCCTTGAAGATGTTCAGTGCTCTCCTGTGTCCATCTTCATCATCTGAAGGTATCTGAAGTCAGTCCTACATCTTATCAACCCAGTGTTAAAAACAGCCTTTAAATGATGCCACTCTAAGGCTGAAAAGAATTCTTCCATTAGTCAATAGAATGTGCATCAACACTTTTAAGCTAACCTTCAATGATCCAACAGAGAGCTATGTTTACTGGTATGAGTGCAACACTCCCTGTGTGGTGAAGTGAAAAACAAGGTAGATTTGGCTAGCCTGAATTCCAGGCCTTTGCTCTTTGAGGTGTACTCATTTGGATGTGTCCTTGTGATGTACAGTGGACTGTCTATACTTGTATTTGCTGGGTGACATTCCAGGCATGATCACTTTTGTTTCTCTTCTCCAGGAACTGACCACACACCACAGCCCATTTTTATTATCTTCATTTCAATTTTACTTAAATATTATAGACTTCATTAAAAGGCACTTCATCTTGTATCTTTTTCCATATATAGCATGTGGTATAATTATTTATACACATTAAAACTATTCATTAAAAGACATTAATTCAACTTAATTATTCATTGATGTTCTTGTTGCTTTTTATAATACTTGGAGAATTATGTGTAAGAAATATTTTGGAAACATTTCCATTCAAAATATGTCCTAAGATAGCATCCTATTTGGAAATCTCATTCTTTGTCAGTAGAGCAAGTTCAAGTTCATTTTCACCAGGAAAACATTTCATTTTGAGAGTCAAGAAAATATGTCTTGTAAGGGATTTACAAAGGATATATTTCTTCTGATTTCTATGTAAGAACTACCTACCAAGAATGATCTATTTTTGCCACTGGCCATTTCTTCTTTCCACGGGAGAACTAAAGAGGGACTCTATTCCAGGCTGTCTTGGAACCCAGACCCTCACCACCACCACCACCACAACCACCAAAGTCTTACAGTGCTTCTAGAGCATGGGTGGACTCCTGTGTGAGTCAACTCATCGTCTGAGCTGTCATACCCAGAACCCCAAGCCACCTTCACTCTTGGTCCAGTTTCTTCCTCTTCCTTATGCTCCACAACACACACACACACACACACACACACACACACACACACACACACACACACATGATCGAGCTTCATTTCCTCTTCAAATAAGTTATCTTCCTCCCTTAGTTGATTTTCCACCTACTCACAAGCACTCATTCCTGCCCAGCCCTCTTAGCTGGCATGAAAGGTGCTCACACATTGACTCCTCACTCCCAAAGCCCACAGAACAGGCAGGTGCCTCAGCTGCCTCAACAGTACCCACATTGTACTAGAGAAAGCCTGCCGTGTGCCGGGTGTCAGTCTGTGTCCTCTCACTAAAACGCCCTTGACATTCAAGCAAACTAAGGTCACAAACTTAAGTGAAACACTTTCAGTCCAAATCTTAGTATTGTGAATTGCCTCTTTCTATTTTAGCTTCCTCTGGCTCTCCATACTTACCTGGCAGTTACCTTTGAAATGTTGAACACATTGAGATTAAAATCAGGCCTCTCCTGTAATGATTCCTATTTCCTCTGGTGTTTGCAGTGAACTAAAGTTTAAGTACCATTAGCATCCAGTAGTGGCACTCCTGCTGCCAAGCCTACCTGGCCAGAGTTGACTGTAACCTTAAACTGTTAACTGAAAGAGAGCTTTCCTTCCTAAAATTGTTCTTGTCAGGTACTTGGCCATGGCAATGATGAAGTAAACTGATATAGTATGAAGCAGCAAAGTACCCTTCATTTTGTGTGTGTGTGTGTGTGCTTGTGCGTGTGTGTATATTTGACAGGCCACATACAGTCCTGCTTTCTGCATTGATGCCCACCTGGCATACCTTGGACTGCTGAGCACACTCCCTCCCAGTGCTGTCATGCCTGGCATTGTCATCATGAACTCTATACCTCAGTTACTGTCCATTCCTGAGGATACACACTTGTTTTCCTTATAGCTCCATGTTCTGTACCTAGCAGGGTTAACAAATAGTCACTCAACAGTAACTTGACTATAATCGCATGGCTTATCCTAAGCAAATGAGCTGAGAATCCAAATATTTCTAAGATCTTTTCTATATCCCTAACATTTTCCACTGGAAAATAATTTATTTGAGTTTAAGTTAAAAAATGGGATGATTGTAACGCACCTTCTAAGAGAGGGAAATTATAAGTAAGCCTGGGTTACCTTAGGTAGAGTTCTGCATAACCAATACTGCAAGACAAATGGGTTTTAGCATTGGATCACTTCTGATGTTTCATCTTTAAATGTCTGTCTATGCTTTGGATCTCTGGATGTCCCACTTTAAATAGTGTGTCCTTAGCAAAGTAGTTAGCTTCTTTACTGCACAGCTTTTATTTGTTTCTGTGGCCTTTCTGGGCCAAGCTAGATTTTAAAGAAAGAAGAAGCAAGAGTTTGTCCCCTTCACATCAGGGCAAGAGAGACAGGGAGGGACAGGCCCAACACACCTCTGATGGCTGTTTTAGGTGTATAGCTTCAGAACAAGCCATTTTCAGCATCTGACCTCCAGGTGGCTCCAATGATGTCTTCTTTTACACAAGTGGTCATGGGAGATCACGGGGCTCAGTTTAAATGAGGAAGCTGTCACAGCCCCTGAGTATTCATTCTCTTTCATGCTGAAATGCTCTAAATCCCATACCTCCTTATATGTTTTAACTTCTTCTCAATGAATATGGGAAATCTTTTGTTAGCTAATTTGAGTTGGATAATTTCAGTCAATGACAATTTGTGTTTCAGAGGAATTAGGAAAAGAACAGAGTAGCAGAAGCATGCCTCCTAGCAAACATCAAAAATTAATCCTTGCTAGATGGAGTTGGGTGGTCAGTAATAAAATGGGCTAGGCTTGACACCTTAGGATAAATCCTAGCTGCCTGCAAACTTCCCAGGAATTAAATCATTGTTTCCAGTCATTTGTCCAGTTTTCCTTTCAGAAATAAATCTCTAAGAACACTATGAATTTGTAATCCATGAGCAATATTGTGCGTCAAGAACACTACAAACACTGAATATTTACTGTATGGTCATATAATTGTAGCAATGCTAATTATTTCATTCAAAACGTACATGTTCCTTTGAATTACCCTAGTGTCCTCCATGAATTTATTCTACTAACAAAGTTATTAAGCGTTAGCTGGAGTGATGGCTCAGTTGATAAAGCTCCTGCTTCACAAGCAAGTCGACTGGATTATGGATCCCAGCAACTACATGAATACTGGGCAGGTATTTGTTAGGTATGAAATCATCAGGAAAACCCCACTGCTCAGGAGGCAGGAGCAGGGATTCTTGGGGCAAGATGGCTAACTCTACTAGAAAATTGGTTAGCTCTAGGTTCAAGAAAAGACCCCTCAACAAGTAAGGTGGGGAGCACTTGAGGAAGATACCTGACATCATTCTCTGGCCTCTAAGCACACATGTGCCTTCACACCTGCCCACATAAGACTCACATGCATATGGAAACACATACGTACATGCATGCACCTGTCACACAAATGTAAAAAAAGATTAAGACTTTATTAATAAGTTTAGATTCTACTGAAATGAAAATGTCCAAAATGAACACAACCTATTAGACAGCTGAGTATTGATTTTCTGCCTTTTCATGAAGAAATTCCACTATACATGGTCGTACTGGGGTAACATTACTAAAGCAGTCTGATGCCCTGGTCACTTATTGTCAAAATTTGGTGAGTCTATATTTTTCAATACAGAATTTTGGATTATTTTGTTTATCATCCACACGTTCATGTCTTGCCTACATTCCATACAGAAAAATACATCTGCCCCGAGCTGCTTCAATTCATGATGAAGTCTAACCACCCGTGACAGTCACTCTTCTCTTCCGTCTGTGTCAGGCACTTTTCCTGGTCACACATGCTTTCCTTTCTATTTAGGTAGATTAGAGTTTTTAAATTGGCAGCCCAAAGTCCAGTGTGGCCCTCAGAATAGTTTGACTTGTATATGTGTTCTGTTTTCTCATTTTTGAGATTCTCTGGACTGCGAAGCTCCGTTTGACAAAGTGCAGACCTTGCTTTCCTTGTAGTTCCACAAACCGTTTGCATATGATCCTTTCACAGTGTCTGCTAAGGCATGCTTGAACTTCCTGGGAATCAGTTGCACTTTCCTCTTCATTCTATGGAAACATTCTCTCGTATTTCTCCCCCTTATCTGCATTCCACTGGCATTCTCTTCTATTATGTGTTCTGTTACTTCTTTCTCTCTGAATCATGTCTGCAACAAGGAGTTTTCTTCCAGCTCAAAGCCTGCTTCTACATTTCTTGTGGTAATCACAGATACTGTAGCTTTAGCTGTGAGTAGTACCTATATAGTCATAGCGAGTCTCATAAAGAGGAGAATGAGTGAGGACCAGGCAGAATGACAGCATGGTGTATACTGTGGCAGGTTTGTCCAGGTTGTGATCTACCCTGGACATATTTGTCCAAAGTAACCCAGAGATTTAGGACACACTGATCTTCTGTGGTAGACATTGTCTGGGACATCTAGGGTTTATGCAATTAAAGTGCTGCAGAATTGTGGTCACCATGTATCATTGTGATAGTTATGAAGTCATCGGGAGAATGCTGTGTATGTGTGCATGCATGAACATGCATGTACTCATATGCTTCAGAGCAGAGCTTATGTATGTCCTGGAGGGCATGCCATGCGTACTCAGCAGAATGTAGCAATGTACACACTGTCCTGGTAGGCATATGTCACAAGGCACAGGAATGTGACCTGTAATGAATGCAATGGGTGGAGGAGAGCTATAACAAAGACACAGGAGCCCGACACAAGTTGAGAACTGAGCACATCTGACCTTGATGTGAACTCAGCAGCAGGCTTAGAGGTGCAAGAGGTAAACAGAGACACAGCCCAGCTTTTGAAGAGCAGGGCATTGAGCAGACATGCCTGCATCTATCAAGAGCATTGTAGCTCCATGGAGGGTCTCTGAGCCCACAGAGGGGACAGAGACAAAGGGGCGATTTAAATAGGAAGCCAATGGCAGATTTCAAACTGAGAAGTTCAGCTGCACATGGTGCTGAAAGGGTTATGCTTCAGCTTCCCTCCTTGAGTCTGTGATGAGGTACATGACATGGTGGTCGTGACCATGACATCTACAGAATGATCTGCACTGGTCAGAACACAGGACCACCTTTTTCAAACACAGAGCTTATGTGAGGTGAGCTGAGTGGGGGTGGGTCTTGTAGGAGATGAGTACCACAGAATGGCAGATTGTACTTGCTCCTTTGACCAACAAATATTAATACACAAGCCAGGTGGGGAGAGTGAGCGTGAATGGTTCTGTGTCCTGGGGAATGTCCCCGGGCTCAACTTCATGTTTAAAGGGGCCCTCTTCTTTCATTTTAGAATCTGGTTTCTGGCTGCAAAGTTACACCTCTGATCATCAAACTGCTGCATGAGCTAGCCTAGGAGTTTTTTTTTTAATCACTGTTTCCACAAGGAGGGGACCCAGAGGGTTGGGGACAGGGAGGAGGGTAATGGGGTTACTACCATCATAAGATTTGTTTATTAAAGATCAAAGGAGACAGACATCAATGATACCCAACACAACCCAGGACAAAGATCCAGAGATACTTAAGATCACAACAATAAAGCAGACTTAAAACTCACCCACTATGACTCAGGGACTGAGCAGAAGATTGGGGGGGGGATAGAATGTAAGAGCCATGGTGGGGGAGAATATCCAGAGACATTGCCCTCTCAGCAACAATACACAAAGGGGGAAAAAAAGAAAAGAAAAACTATCTACCTCTGGTGCAGTTCATAACCCCGTAACCTATGGACAGATCCAGTATGTGCACCGAGGAAGTTCCCCAGTGGGTAGGGGACAGAGAGTGGGGAAAGTTCAAGTCTATCCTGGACCCCACAAGACACCTTCATGAGATTTGATCATACATTGTCTATATATGTGTATTGTTAATGAAATAAAATCTAGCCTGAATGCTCAAAATTAAATAAGCACTAAAGAAAAAATACGATTTGTTCATACAATATATCTAATTTTGGATAATAAAGACAAAATAAATAGAGATGATTGATACACAAGGGAGGAGAGCAGATCATGCGCATGGTGATGGGAAAGGCTGGATGCCAAGTCCTTTGATTCTTGTACTGCTGTTACGCCATCTGTACAGTGGATGTTCTGAGTGTCCAGTGGGTAACCTGGTGAAGTCATCTCCTCTTCTTCCAGCTGTACTGCTGGTATCATCCCAGGATCACTAGACTAACAAGAGTGGTGAGTGTGGGGTGAAAAGGCCCTGGGATCAAGGATATTTCATGATAAAAGTTTTCCAGGAAAGGCTGAGCTAGGGTGGGAATGTAATGGGGAACTGGGTATTCCTTGCTAATTCCAACACACCAACAAATTTAGAGTCCCCTGGATTCTTGTTTTATGATGATAAAGAATTAATTTCATAAACCAGAAGGTAAGATTTAGGAAGAGACTTTATTGGATTAATAGGAAGAGAGGAGAAAATCCAGAGAGCTCCTGATATGAGGGAGGAAAAAGCACATGTGGGAGACAGTCTTCCCACAGTAGCCTCACCCATGACAGGGCTTACCAGAGCCAGGGGTCCAGGCTGTCCAGCCAAGCAAGAGGAACAGAGAAAAATTTCCCTTCCTCAGGTATAAGACTCTTGGTGGTATTTCCTTCTTTCTGCCCCAGTTGACCCAGCTGATTGGTCAGGGCTGTTTCAGGGGATGTTTAAGCCTGACCAACCATATTTCCAGGATTTGAATTCTAGTAAAAGAGAACTCTCAGAATAGGGAGGGGTTAAGGTTTTTTTTTTTTTTTTTTAAGTTCAAGTGCACTCCTGCTCTTTTAATTTCCGGGTCCCAGTCACCCTAAACTGCCACAGGAAGATGGAAACACTGTCACTTCTCTGAGAGTTGAAGAATATGAAGTCCCTGCATTCTTAGTTGATATGAGCTATCTTGTCACTCAGTAGCAAAATGCTTCTGCTCCTTGTGCAATAGGATAGAATTGTCCAAACAAATAAAGCTCGGTGAGTTGGAAGTGAGGATGCACATCTATAATTCTAATATTTGAGAGAGGGAAGCAAGAGAACCAGAAGTTCAACTCTGGACTCCATGAATCCATGTTTCAGAGAAACCAAGTAAAATGGGAAAAAAATGAATAAATAAATTGATGGATAGACAGATTATAAATATAAATAAATATATATTGTGGGGAAAGAGAGTTAGGGAGCGATTTTATAGAGATAGATAGGTAGGTAGATCTCAAAGCCCACCATGATTTTGAGGAAATGCTATCAGGTCAGAAGGGAGCCTGATAACAACAGTGTTGTGAGGACAGCAGACACCCGGAGGGAACACCATCTCTGCCGGAGTGCTGCGAAACTCTACTCCAGCCTTGCCTTTTTCACTGAAACAACTGCTGCTGCATTTTGGAAGAGTTTAAAGAAAAAAAGTGTTTCTTCAGCATGAGCTACTGTCTAATATGATGACAATATAGCCAGAGGAAAGGGTGTAAGGCTGAGTGCCTCACTGTAATTCTACAAGGACAAAGAACTCTTCGGAGAAACACTAAGAAGGTTTCACACCCACTTACCCTGTGTCACTGAACACTGCTCACACTTCCCTTGAGGGACTAAAACACTTCCAAAGTGTTTAACTACTCATGAAATAAAACCACAGGACACTAACATCCCATTTTTGCTCCTTTAGTTTTTTAAAACTCATTGCTACTTTTCTTATGCCATAATCTTTATAGATTGAAGTTTTTAAATTTCTTTTTTATTGATTTTTTTTATAAAAAAGTTGTACTTTTATATCTTTCTCCACTGCTCCAATTCTACCAAGGCTGTTTTACAGTGGGTTGCTGATATTCTTTGTGGAAACCAAGCAGCATCAATCAGCCTCTGTGGGGGAGAGTAATATGGTGCCTCAGGCCATTCCTACTCACATTGGGGTTCTTAACAATCTTCCTACCCCATCTTGCTCATGTTACCTGAGCCTTGGTGGGCACAACAGAGCTGGTGTTTAGTGCTGAGTTTTCTGTAGCCCCTGGATCTCTGTTTTAATGAGGAGTGAGTGACCACAGTGTCGCCATCTCCCTGGGACATGTTTTCAGGCTGAGAGCAGTAAGTACTCCTGTCACCAGTTCTGTGATGACTTCTGGGTCCATGCAGATGACGTGGAGGTGACCCATCTCATGGTAGACAGTCAGCTCTTTTTGATGTATCTTGGTTCTCCCCAGTGTTCTCTACCATCTCTAAGATAGAACATATTCTTCAATCAAAAGCGAGAGCAGTTTGAATTACAGGGAATAGGCATTGTTATGAGAGAAACTTATTGATATGTAAGTCCATCCTTCTTAGTTAATGAGGAGTAGAGAATCTCTCTGAAGCCTGTTGGTTTCCAGAGTCAGATATGAGTTCTCACTCAATGAGTAGATCTCATGTCCAATCCTTGAGCAGTTGGTTACCCATATTGGCTATGCACCTATTACACAAGTGTGTGTGCTTACTCTGCTGGTTGATTTTGTATCTGTCAGGATCTCCTGTTTCTTCACTCTGTTAGAAACCATTATTCTCCAGTAACTCTAACAGCACTTTCCAGTACTGTGAGGGCTAGTCAGGGTGGTAACTGATTCCCTCTTAGTTCCAGCATGATCTCTTGATGTCCTTTGGCAACAGGCTGTGGTGTCTTCAGCAGTAGGGTCTTATTTTTTAGCTCTTATAGGTAACCAAGTGTTTTGACAATGGCTTGTATTAATTTAGGGACCCTCATGTATCTCCCTGACCAATAGTTTACTAGGGGGCAAGGTGAGGCAACTCAATCCTGGCCCTGGGATTTACTAGCCAAAGCCCATGGTTTTAGGGTTATGACTTATTCACTTTCTATTGGAATCTTCTTTTTAGGTCACTCCTCCTCCTTATTGTGGGTAATAGTATCCAGGAAAAAGGTTTCTCAGAGGTGATTCATGTTGTCATTAGTTTTGTGAGCCTCCTCCCCAAATACCTCTTTCTCCTATTCCCAAGACTTTTTCACACTCTTCTTTCTTTGCTTACTTTTTTCTTAACCCTTGACTTGGTGTTGAGTAATTCTTCCCCTCCCTTCATAATTCCCCATGTTTCTTACTTCATTGTAGTACTGTCCAATACTGTTGATACTTCTTACGATAAATAACTAACTGAAGCTGACCCAGGCTATACAGAACATGCAGTGTTCCATTTGGCATCCATTTTCTTGCAAATTTGATTATTTCATTTTTCCTTACTGCTGAGTAGAATTCCATTGTATCTTTGTACCACATTGTCATAGTCAGCCACATGCCACTGGGATGAATCTCCAAACCAGGCATAGTTAGAGGAGGAAAAGATTTATTGAAGCTATAGATCCAGGGGAGAAGCAATTTCCTTCCCCTTTATATAGCCTTAGGGTGAGGTCTTGTAACCCTATCCCAGGCTTCCTGAGTCTGGAATTTCCTTCTTGCACTGCCCTCCCAGGAAGAGTTGCTCATGTCTCGCTCACCTGAGCTTCTTTGCATCTTTCCCCCTACTGAGAGGCTGCCTTCCTGTGAACAACATCAGAGACCTACCCAAGATTATTACAAAGATCAAGTTGACAACAAAACCTAACCATCATAGACATCTTCATTAACCATTCAGTTAGTGATGAGCATCTGGGCTGCTTCCAGCTCATGGCTATTGTGACTAGATCAGCAATAAAATGATCAAACATGTGTCTCTGTGGTACATAGTAGAGACTTTAGTGTATATACCCAAAAAAGGGGATACTTGGATCTAGTGGTATTTCTATTTTCAACATTTTGAGGAATCTTCACACTGATTTCCATAGTGGCTGTACAAATTTGCACTCCTACTAGCAGTGAAATGTGGGTTCTTCTTTCTCTATACCCCCATCAACATGTGCTGTCATTTGATTTTTTTTTATGTTTTCCATTCTGACTGGAGTGAGATGGAATCTCATAGTCATTTTTACTTGCATTTCCCCAATGAGTAGAGCTGTTAAACATCTCTTTGGATGTTTGTCATGGTTTGATCCAAGTGTCCCCCACAAACAAATGAATGTGTTCTCAGTGATTGATCCTCAGCTAATGGCAGTTTGGGTTTTACAACCTTATTGGAGCTGTTTTGTTGGAGGCGTGCTTATGGGGGTTGTAAGTCAGCTTCCCCTTGCCAGTGTTTGGCAAACCTTCCTGCTGCTTTTTGCAGTGCTGTGGTGGAGGTGATGTACACCCCTCTGCTCATGCCATTATTTTCCCTGCCTTGATGGAGTCTCCCCTTGAGTCTGTAAGCCAAATAAAGCCATCCCTCCTTTTCTTGGGTTCTTTCTGTGAAGCAACAGAGCAAGTTGACTGCAACAGTGTTTAATGACCATTTGTATTTCTTCCTTTGAAAACTCTCTGTTCAATCTCCTGCTCCATTTTTTGAGTGGTGTGCTTGATTTTTTTATTATTTAGGTTTTTGAGTTCTTTGTAGATTCTACACATTAAACCTCTGTTGGTGGTATAAATGGTGAAGATTTTCTACCATGCAATAGGTTGTCTGTTGACTCTGTTGATGATTCACTTATCTGTACAATAGTTTTTTTAAATTTCATGAGGTCCTAGTTGTTGAGTGTTTGTCTGATTCCCTGGGCTACTGGAGACTTATTCAAAAAATCTCCCCCTATGCATTCATCTTAGAGTTTCCACCCTACTTTTTCGTCTAGTTGTTTTAGAGTTTCAGGTCTTATATTTATATATTTGATCCGTTTGGACTTTTGTGAAAGGTGAGAGGAGGGGACCCAAATTCAGTCTTCTATGGGCTGTTATCCAGTTTCTCCAGCACCATCTGCTGAAGATGTCATCTTTACTCCAGTGAGTGTTTTTGGCCCCCTTGTCAAAGATCAGGTGACTGTAGTTACTCAAACTCATACCTGGATCTTCAATTCTATTTCATTGATCTATGATCTTGTTTTGTATAAGTACTGTGCTGAATTTATTATGATGACCTTATTGTATAACTTGAAATCAGGAATGGTGATACCACCAGAGGTGTTTCTTTTGCTGAGTACATTTTTGGCAATCCAAGGTCTTTTGTGCTTCCATATAAACTTTGAGACTGTTTTTTTCTTACTCTGTGAAGAATGTTTATAGGATTTGATTGGAATTGCATTGAGTCTGTATATTACTTTTCATAGATGACCATTTTAACAATATTAATTCTTCCATTCATTGAGTATGGAAGGTCCCTCTATCTTCTCATGACTTTGTCCATTCCTCCATCCAGTTCTTCAAATTTTTTTCCTTTTCTTTACTTTTTTTTTGAGAGGTAGGGTCTCACTCTAGCTCAGGCTGACCTGGAATTCACAATGTAGTCTCAGGATGGCTTTGAACTCACAGTGATCCTTCAACTTCTGCCTCCCAAGTGCTGTGATTAAAGACATGAACCACTGTTTCAGAATTTCTTTACTGTTTTCATGTTTGATTGTATAGGTCTTTTACTTCCTTGGTTAGGAAATTTTCAAAATACTTGATTCTTTTTGTGTATGTAGCTATAGTAAATAGGACAGCTTCCCTGATTTCTTTTCCTGTACTATTGTTATTGAGACATATGAAGGCTACTGATTTTTGTGTTCTAATTTCAAATCCTGCTACTTTGCTGAAAGTGTTTATCACTTTTATAATTTTTTTAGTTCTTATGTATAGAATCATGTCATCTGCAAATAGGGCTAGTTTGGCTTCTTTCTTTCAAATTAGTATCCATTTTATTTCTTTCCCTTGTGTTATTACTTGAGCCAAGACTTCAAGTCTAGTGTTGAAAATCAGTGGTGGGAGTGGGCACCTCTGTCTATTTCCAGTCCATAATGGGAATACATCAAGTTTTTCCCCATTTAGTATGATACAGGCTTAATTCTTTTGTATATTGCCTTTATTATGTTGAGGTATACTCCCTCTATCACTATTTATCCAGTATTTTAATAAAAAAAGTGATGTTGAATTTTACTGAATGCCTTTTCAGTATGTATTGAGATGATCATATAGTTCTTGACTTTAAGTCGATTAATATGCTATATTATGTTTATCAATTTCTGTATGTTGAACCAACCCTGCATCCCTGGGATGAAACCTACTTGATCAAGGTAGATGATACTTTTGCTGTGTTCTTGAATTTGGTTTTCAAGAATTTTATTGAGAATTTTTGTGTATATGTTTATCTGGGGAATTGATCTGTAGTTCTCTTTTCTTGTGTTTCTGTCTGGCTTCAATATTAGCTAAAACTCTCAATTATGAAAAAAAAAGAAAGTTCTAAAAGATCCAAGAGAAAAATCGCTTGTTACATGCAAAGGTAAATCCATCAGGATTACCTCAAAATTTTCAATGGAAAGTCTAAAAACCAGAAGAGCTTGTAATGGAGCAAATAAAATCTGAAAAGACTGTGACTGCCGACACAAAAAATTATACTGAGCAAAATTTAAGAAAAGGTGTCCATGATCAAAGCCAGCTCTATGACTGTATGAGAACTAAGCCAACCCTACAGAGAATATTGCATAGAATAATTGAAACTGAAGAGACAATGAATACCACTTAGGAGTTTAAGGGAGTTCCTTAAAAGTAGAATAGACATGAAAACTTGCATGCTTCAAGAAAACCTCAAACTCCTAAAAGCCTCCAACTCAATAAGGATTAACACACTCCTGAGAGGTGTAACTCTAAATATCAGAGGGCTTAATGTCCCAATCAAAAGACACAGGCTAAAAGGCTGGATCGGAAAAATGACCCATCCATTTGCTATCTACAGGAAATCCACCTGTGAGAGACACCACCTGTGAAAGGAGAAAGGAAAAATACATTCCAAACAAATGGAAATAAGAAACAAGCAGGGATGGCTATGCTGATATCAGACAAAATGGACTTCAAGCCAAAAGTAATCAAAAGATATAAAGAAGGCTACTTCATAATCATCAAAAGAAAAATACAACAAGTATTTTATTTCTTATTTCCATGTTTATGTGACAAAAAATATCTAGGCACATAATTCCACTGACTTATTTATTTTTGCCCATTATCAGATTTGAGGCCTTAAAAAGCTACCTATTTGTGTTAAGATACCTCATTTTAATTCTGGCTTTTACTATTTTCTTTAAATGTCAAAATGCCTCAGGTAAGTGTCTGTGACAAGCATCAGGTGAAATGAGCCAAAGAAGACAACAGTATTTCAGTCAGCTTCACATGGCTTGTACAAAGTACCTGGCCACAAGCAGCTTGTAAAAAGAAAAGTTTTACTTGGCTTTCAGACTCAAGGGGAAACTCCATGATGGCAGGGTAAAACATAGCATGGGCGGACACTGGACATCACCTCCTGGCTAATATCAGGTAGACAATAGCAGCAGGAGAGTATGCCAAACACTAGCAAGGGGAAGCTGGTTATCATACCCATAAATCCCCCTCCACACAACAACATACCTGCAACAAGGCTCCAATTCCGAAATTTCCACCAGTTGGGAATCAAGCATTCAGAACACATAAGTTTATGGGCAACACCTAAATCAAATCACCTCAAGGATATTATAATCATAAACGTATGTACACCAAACAGAGGTACATCAAATTTTATATAGCGAAATCTACTAGACATTAAGCCAGAAATAAATCCCAATACAATAATAGTAGGAAACTTTAATACCATACTATCAGCAATAGATAGATCATATAAGCAGAAAGTCAACAGATAAATAATGGAGCTAAAAATCACCAAAGATCAAATAAACTTAGCAGACAACTACAGAATATTTCATCCTAACTCTACAGAATACACTTTCTTCTCAGTAGCTCATGGAGCCATCTCTAAGATAGATCATATATTAGCACATAAAGAAAGTCTCCAAAAATCCAGGAGAACAGATATAATTTCTTGTATTTTATAAGACCACAATGAAATAACACTAAAAACCAACAAGGGAAACAACAGAAAATACACCAACTCCTGTAGACTAAAATACACACCACCATTAAACAATGAATTAAGGAAATAAAAAAGGTTTTTAGAAATGAATGATAACAAAAATACAACATATCAAAAACTGATGAGACACAATGAAGATATTCCTAAGAAGGAAGTTTGTAGGTCTAAATGCTACATTGCAAAAGTAGAGAGATCTGAAATAAGTGACTTAAATATCCATCTGAAGGCTTTGGAAAAACAAGAATAATCCAAACCCCAAAGTTCCACATGGAAAGAAATAATTCATCAGAGCAGAAATCAATAAACTGGAAATGAAGAAAACATTTACAAAATTGACAAAATGGAGATCTGGTTCTTTGAAAAAATAAACAAGATTGATAATCCCATGGCAAACTAATAAAACTAATAAAAAAGTGTGAAATATCAAATCAACAAGACTGGAGATGGAAAAGTAGATGCTACAGCAGATACTAGTGAGATTAGGAGAATTATCAAGACATATAGATAATATATATTCTTTAATAGTAGAAAATCTGGAGGAAATGGTTCAAGTTTTTGATTCATATCTCCTACCAAAAACTAAACTAAGAGATAAATTACCTGAATAGAATTTATGACGTCTAATGGGATTTTGGAAAATTAATTAAAAGACTCCAATCAAAACAAAAGTTTAGGTCCAGATGGATTTACTGCTAAATTTTACCAAATCATCATTGAAGAACTGAAACTTTTTCTAAAGTTATTTCAAACAATTGAAAAAGAGGGAATGTCTCTGACTTCTTCTATAAAGCTAGCATTACACTCATACCAAAGAAGACCAAGCTATAACAGAAAAAAAAAATTAGACTAGTATCCCTGATGAACATAGACAGAAAAATTCTCAATATATTTCTTGCAATTCAAATCTAAAGACACATCAAAAGTATCATCCAGCTTAATCAAATAGCTTTCATCACAGGGATGCAGGAATGATTGTTAAACATATGGAAATTGAAAGACATAATGCATCACATGAATGAACTTAAAGATAGGAATCACACAATCCTTTCATAGATGCAGGGAAAAAGCCTGCAACAAAATGCACCATCCTTTCCAGGAAAGACTAGGGGTAGAGTGATTATGCCTCAACATAATAATGGCTATATATAACAGACCCTAAGGTTCATATCATCCCACATGGGGAAAAACTTAGAACATTTCCATTAAGGTCAGGGGTGCCTATTCTCACCACTGCTTTTCAACACAGTACTTTAAATCTTAGCTATAGTTATAAGACAAAAGAAAGAAATAAAAAGACATAAATTGGAAAGATAGATGTCAGGCTAGCCCTATTTGCAGATATAATGATTCAATACACAAGTGACTCAAATGATGCAACCAAAATATCCTAGAAATAATACATTCTTTCAGTGGCAGTATATAAAATAAACACAAAAACGGTAGCCTTTGTATATACCAATGACAAACACACAGAGAAAGAAATTAGGGAAGCAGTCCCATTTATTTTAAATGTTAAATATATTAAATATTAAATATTTATATTAAATATTGTGGGATATACCCAACTAATGAAATTAAAAAACCTATAAAATGAAAACATAAAAACACTGAAGAAAGAAATCGAGGAAGATACAAAAAGGTGGAAAGATCATTATACTCATGGGTTGGAAGGACTAATATAGTGAAACTAGCCATTCTACCACAAGCAATATACAGGTTCAATGCAATTCCAATAAGAATTCCAACAAGATTCTTCATAAATTTAGAAAAAAAAATCCCATACTCTCAAGATTTACAGGGAAACACGAAAGTCTTCAGAGAGACAAAAGTATCCTCAACAAAAGCAACACTATTGGTGGTATCACATGCCTGACTTCAACATACACTATAAAGCCATATCAATAACAACAGTATGGTACTGGAACAAAAACAGACACATAGATCAATGACATAGAATAGAAGATCAAAGTTTAAGTTCTAGTAAGTACAGCCACCTGATCTTTGAGAAAGAGGCCTAAGATGCACACTGGAGAAAAGATGGCATCTTCAACAAATAGTTCTGGAGAAATTGAACAACCACGTGCAGAGGAATGAATCTAGACCCACTTCTCTCACTCTGTACAAACATCATCTCCAAATAAACCAAGGACCTTAATGTAAGGCCAGAAAAATCAAAAAATAACTAGAAGAAAAAAATAGAGAGAATACTCCCATGTTCTAGACTTTCTTTTCCTTTAAAAAAAATTGTATCTTTATAACCCATAATTAGATACACTGAATGATCAAATAGTGTGTTGGCATCCCCAATTCCCTGACTTTCCTCCTCACTGGGCTTTCTGAATATGACTTTCTGAATAAGATCCCAGTAGCCCAGGGAATTACACACTCAACCATTGGGATCTCATGAAACAAACAAACAAAAAAGCTATTTTATAAATAAACAGACTAAGTCGAAGACAACTTACAGAATTGCCAGCTAGATATCTGATAGAGGTTTCATATTTAGAAAATACCGAGAACTCAAATGATTAAGCAATAAAAAAAGCAAGCAAATCACTCAAGAGAAGGAACTTAACAGAGTTCTCAAAGGAAGAAGCACAAATGGTCAATAAACAATTGAAAAGATATTTGGCTTCTTTAGCTATCAGGGAAATGGAAACTGAAATGACCAAGATTCATCTCAGTCCAGACAGGATGGCTATCATCAGAAAATCACAGGACAGCAACTGCTGGTGAGGGTATGGAGAGAGTGGAGCCCTCATGCACTGCTGGTGGGAGTGAAAATTTTACAGGCTTTATGGCAATCTAAAAATAGATCTACCATGTGATCCCACCATACCACTCCTGGACATAAACCCTAAAGACTACTCGTTAGCATACAAATATTTGTGCAGACATGTTTGTTGCTGCTTTCTTCACAATAACTAACAATTGGAAACAGACCAAATGCCCCTCCCCATCAACGGATGATTGGATAAGGAAGGTGTGAAACATATGCACAATGGAATTCTACTCATCAGTAAGGAAAAATGAAATCATCAAATTTACTGGAAAAAGGATGTACTTGGGGAAAAATCATACTAAGTAAGGTCACAAAGGCTCAGAAAGACAAATGTCATGTGTTCTCTCTCATATGAATTCCTAACATGGGACAGCTTGATTTGTTTGAAAGTTGTTGTCAGCATCAGTCAGCTTGGCAAAGAACTAGAATGAGGCTAGGAGAGGGGAAAGGAGGGCAGGAAGGTGAAGATACCTGACAGGCAAACAGAGGGCAAGAATCCAGGGGATGAAAAGGTAGTGGGGCCAAGGTAAGGGAGGGTGGGGCAATTGCACAAACCCAATGACAGAATGAATTAGTATCATAACAACTTTCTTCCTGGTTAACAAATTGAAACATATAACTCTTCATAGGAGGGATGTGCAGAAGTGCCCTGTAGGGGGTGAGAAAACTTAACTGTAAAATCATGGACTCTGGCTGGTAAATCCCAGTACCAGAACTTGGTTACTTTCCACTGAGAGCTATTGTTCTGGGAGGCCCAATAGGTCCTAAAGACAATGGAGGAAATTGCCAAAGCACTTGGTTATCTACCAGAACTAAACGGTAAGACTCTATTGCTGAAGATATCACTGGCTCTGAGCACAAGATAGTGAGAAATCACTCTGGAACTAAGAAGGAAGCCAGCTCCTGCATAGTGCTGGAAAGTGCTAGGCAAGCTACTGAGGGATAATGGTCTCCAAAAGCATGAATAAATAGGGGATCCTGCAAGCTACAAAATCAACCAGCTAGTCAAGATGTGCACATGGGTGCAATAGTAGCATGCAGGCTATAGGGGAATCAACTGCTTTCTGACTGGATATGAGGCCCACTCAGTGGGAGGGAATTCATACCTGTTACTGAGAACCAAGTCAGACTTCTATGACTTAAGAAGGTTATAGATTCTATGGAGAAGCTCCTACTGTTCTTTGGCTAAGAAGTAAGGCTTTGAAAGGACTATGCTTCTCCCCTGGATTTGTACTGCTCTCACTCTTGGTTGTTGTATCTGGTTTTTATAGATGGTAGTGAAGACTAGGGAGAACCAAGATCCATCAATATGACAAGAAAAGACAGCTGATGCCTAGCATGAAACCAGTAATTTCTATCACATCTGCCAATGCCTGGGAGATACTAGAAAAGAAGATGTGAAATAACTGTGAGGGCTGCTCTCGCTATTATTCTGAGATAGATAGTGCTAGACACCAAGGAAACTCAAAACTCATCAAAGCAGAAATTCAGAGGATGTAAGGAGCTCCACATTAAAGGAGGCATAAAACATGCCTATCAAGGCTTGGGGAATATTTCAGAAGAGTGGGCTGAAAGATTCTTAGAATCACAATATGGGACAGTGTATCCTGAGTTGTTTCCCCTCACAGTGACTGACCCCACAGTGAATTCCAATAACCCCACTGAGAAGAGACCTCAGTGGGATGGGGATGGTGGAGAGGGAGGTAAACATGTAACCTGATGAGACTATGACCAATATATTCACACTGTAAAGTTCCTAATCATAAAAAAAATAGTGTTTAGTACTAGGGTCCCCTGCCACAAGGACTGATCCAGACGGTACATGGAGGAGGATATACAGCTGACTGGAGATGGGGGAGCATTGGGGAATTGGGGATAACAACTCATTGTTTGCCCACTGAATAATGTAACACATTATGGACAATAAACATATATTTAAGATAAAAAAATAGTGTTTAAAAAGAAACTATACCCACAACCACATGAATGACTCAAAAACTCATCATGAGAGTTGAGATAATTCACATTGACAGGATTAGATACTATTAGATTCCATTTATGTAGAATTATGGAAAATATAAAGTTATAGGGAATTGTTTACCAGAAGCTAGAGGTAGGGGAAGAATTTCAGAACAAAGTTCCAGCAAGTGAAAATACTATGGCATGAAGGAATTCTGTATCTAGATGCTAGTGGTAATTACATATGTTCTGAACTTCATAGGACCAATCACCATGATAAAGCAAAATGAACAAATCAACAAAAACTCAAGTTGCTGCTACTAACAACTATAATTTAAAAATTGAATTTGGTATTGAAAGTCATCAGTTATAAAGAGCATATATTCTTAATGTTTTGCCC
>PVHP010021778.1:0-29130 GCA_004024765.1 Zapus hudsonius | reverse complement strand
TGAATAGATTGTTAACAGCAGCTGGAAGAATCTTTGGCATCCCTGAAACAGGAACCGAGTTTGTAAAACAGCTAGCTTTTGAAAATGCCAGTGTCACTTGTCAGGCAGCCATTAGACCATACAGAAAAAAAGACAGACCTGCCTGGTTACATCAGACTGTGTTCAGACATTGGGACAGCCTATCAACAAGGTCTTGCTATGGCTGCTGCCCTTCAAGGGTCCACAGTAAAACAGTTCCTAAGTCAACAAAACAAGGGCAAATGCTTTAACTGCGGAGGGACAGACCATTTTGCAAAAGATTGCAGGAGCAACAATAAAACAGCCCAATACCAAAAATCCAGCTCCCAGACCATGCCCTAGGTGCCATTGCAGAAAACATTGGGCCAATGAATGCAAGTCTAAAACAGATGCCACAGGGTGTCCCCTGCCACCCCATCAGGGAAACGGGAATCGGGGCCAGCCCCAGGCCTCCAAATCCCAACAGATCTTTGAGGCAGTCAGATTTGTACATGAAAACAACAGCCTATTTCAGCCCTCTGTCAAGCCACCCCAGGAAGCACAGGCCTGGACCTCTGTTCCACCGCCCACACAATACTGACCGGTGAAATGAGCATACAAACATTACCCACGGGTGTGTATGATCCACTTCCCACAGACACTTTTGGCTTAATAATTGGACATAGTAGTTGTACTACAAATGCCTTACAAGTGTTTCCTGGGTTATAGACAATGACTATTAGTGAGAAATAAAGATGATGGTCTCCTCTCCTTCAATCATAACCACTGTTTCCTCTAACCAAAGAATAGCTTAACTGCTGCTACTCCCAATTCTGCCTACAGACAATCAGGTTAAAAATGCTAATCGTGGCACAAGAGGTTTTGGCTTTTCTGATACTTATTGGGTTCAAAGAGTCTCCCCTACTAAACCAGTGCTAACTCTTTGGCTAGATGAAAAGAAGTTCCAAGGTCTTATAGACACTGGAGCTGATGTCACCATTATCAAAAAGGAGGCTTGGCTGCCTCAATGGCCTTTGTCCCCTCTTTAACTAATCTAAAAGTCAAAACCCCGATAAAAGTACCAAAATATTAACTTGGAGGGATACACAGGGAAACACTGGAACAATTCAACCTTTTGTAGTTAAAGGCCTTCCCATAAACCTTTGGGGGAGAGATTTACTTTCACAGATGGGCATTATGATGTGCAGCACTAATGAGGTGGTCACTGCCCAGATGCTCTCTCAAGGTTTCACACCTGGAAAAGGTTTAGGAAAAAATGAAACGGATCTAATCTTCCTATAGAGATTAAAAAGAACCAAGGAAGACAGGGCCTAGGAAATTTGTCCTAGAGGCTGTTGACATTCCTGTACCTTATGCGGATCAAATTGCGTGGAAATAGGATGATCCTGTGTGGGTTGATCAGTGGCCTTTATCAAAAGAAAAATTAGAAATTGCCTGCTGGTTAGTACAGAAACAACTAAATGCAGGACATATTATAGAAAGCAACTCACCCTGGAACACACCCATATTTGTTATCAAAAAGAAATTGGGTAATTGGAGATTAATCCAAGATTTAAGGGCAGTAAATAAAACAATGATTCTCATGGGGGCCTTACAGCCTGGCCTACCCTCCCCAGTAACTATTCCTCTTAACTTTTACAAAATAATCATTGATCTCAAAGATTAATTTTTTTTACCATCCCTCTACACCCTGCAGACCCAAAACGCTTGGCCTTCAGTCTACCATCTATTAATTTTATAGAACCAGTGAAAAGATATCAATGGAAGGTGCTGCCACAGGGAATGGCTAATAGCCTGACCCTGTGCCAAAAATTTGTCACTACAGCCATGCAGGGCATGCAGAATAATTGGCCAGACATGTACATTGTACATTATAAGGATGATATACTCATTGCAGGAAAAGAGGGACAACTGGTCCTTAAATGTTTCAGTGAGCTAGAAACCTCTTTAAAAAATCAGGGGCTTCAGATTGCTCCTGAAAAGGAACAGCTACAAGACCCCTATACCTATTTGGGCTTCCAGCTCTCAGATACTAAAATTACAAACCAAAAAATGGAATTTAGATTAGATACTCTAAAAACACTTAATGATTTTCAAAAGTTTCAGGGGGATATAAATTGGCTAAGGCCCTATCTCAAACTAACAACTGGAGACTTAAAGCAATTATTGGACATTTGACAGGGAAACCCTGATCCAAACTCTCCTAGATACCTTACTAAAGAAGGACACCTTGCTATAAAATTGGTAGAACAAGCCATCCAGTCACAATTTGTGACTGCTATTGATTATGCAAAACCATTGATGTTTATCATCTGCAAAACAGCTGTAACCCCTAGAGTGATCTTTGGCAGACTGCTCCAATCATGTGGGTTCATCTGCCTGCATCACCTGCTTGAGTAATTTATCCATATTATCAAGCAGTAACAGAGATCATCAGCTTAGGGAGGGACCATGGAAAATGGTATTTTGGAAAAGAACCAGACATCACTATGCAACCATATTCAAAAGAGCAAATAGATTGGTTAATCCATGTCACAGACCATTGGCCCCTTGCTTGTGCTTCATATTCTGGATTGATAGATAACTACTACCCCCCCCAATAAACTTCTACGTTTCATTAATGTACATGACTTTGTTTTCCCCACCTTAACCTCCTTGCAGCCCATTCCCCATGTTCTTTTGGTCTTTACTGATGGGTCATCCTCTGGCCTTGCAACTTATGTCTATCTCGATAAAACCATTCCATTCAAAACCCAAGATCAGTCAGCTCAACTTGCTGAACTCCAGGCAGTACTTGCAGTTTTTTCTGCCTTCCCAGAAATTGAAATTGCCTTTCAATCTGTTTACTGACAGTGCTTATATACCTTGTTCTGTCCCCCTATTAGAAACTGCAACATAAATAAAAAGCGCCTCCAGGGAAGCTCTGCTACTTAGACAATTACAAATATTTATTCATAAAAGAAAACACCCCTTTTATATTGGCCACCTATGGGCTCATTCTAACCTGCCTGGGCCCTTGACTGCTGGAAATCACAAAGCAGATTTAGCTACATGACAGATTTTTCATGTCACCGATCAAGACAAAATTTCTGCTCCCTTAAAGGCCCACCAGCTTCATCACATAAATGCCCAAACCCTAAGACTAATGTTTAATATTCCCAGAGAACAGGCAAGACAAATTGTAAAACAATGCCCCTCCTGTATCACTTTCTTACCTGTTCCCCACTGAGGGGTAAACCCCAGAGGCCTTATGCCAAACGCCTTATGGCAAATGGATATAACCCATATACCTGATTTTGGAAGTCTAAAATGTGTTCATGTAACTATTGATACTTATAGTGGATTTATCTTTGCCACACCACAATCTGGAGAGGCAGGAAAACATGTCATTGCATATATCTTGGCTGCTATAGCAGTGTTGGGGATTCCAAAAAACATTAAAACTGATAATGGCCCAGGATATATTGGATCTATATTCACCAAGTTCTGTCAACAACGCCACATTAAACATTTTACTGGAATCCCTTACAATCCACAAGGCCAAGGTATTGTAGAAAGGGCTCATTTATCACTTAACAATACACTCCAAAAAATAAAAAAGGGGGAATGGTACCCCATTAGAGGCTCTCCCTGAAACCTTTTATCGCATTCACTTTTTATTTTAAAATTTTTGACCTTGGACAAAGATGGACGCTCTGCAGCAGAACGTTTCTGGCATACAGAAACCCACAAGGATTTTGCTACGGTCCTATGGAAGGATCCTCTTGAAAATAAATGGCATGGTCCAGACTCGGTCCTGATATGGGGCTGAGGATCCGTATGCATTTATTCCAAAGAGCTAGATGCTGCCAGGTGGCTCCCAGAGTGACCTGTAAAACAAATAGATAATCACAACACCTCCAGGGAAGAAAAAACTCCCTGAGAAGATGTCTTTTCTTTTCTGTTTACAGGTATCATGAAAAAAATCTTGGTGGATCCTCCTATGGATAATGAGCATTTGCTGCCCCCTCCCGTTGACCCAAGGTGGCTTCAGGGACCCCTGGAAAGCTCACAAAATTCTACAACGAACCTATGGTAAACCCTGCAAATGTAAGGGAGGAAAAGTCAATGCTCCCCCTGTCTCACCAGCTAGGAAAGTAGATTGTGATACCTTCATAGCTTTTCAAAAAGCCATTTCTCAGTCCGTTGATAGCCTCAGATGGTTTTGTTATAACAAACCTAAAATTATACCTTCTATCAATGGTCAACCTGGACCTTGCCTGTGCACAGTATATCAACAGTCCATGCATAGTACATGTTATGATATGGTACAACAGTGTACTGCAGCCAACAATAGAATGTATTTTACAGCAATATTAAAGAAAACCCATTTCAGAACTTATGAATGGGACTGGGGTCTCGCCACCTCAGTGATTGGTGCCAACTCAAATTATCTACAATCTGACTGCAGTGGCACCATGGGACAGCCTGTTTGCTGGAACACGGTAGCCCCCATCCACATATCCGATAGAGGGGACATCCAAGATACTATAAGAAACATGAAGGTCCAAAAACAAATATAAACTATTATTGAACATTTACACCCAAAGCTTAACTATCAACCTTTGGCTCTACCTAAGAGTCAGTACATCCCGGTAGACCCACAAACTTTTGATGTACTTGTTGCTGCTCACCACCTCCTTAACTCTTCCAACCCCACACTTGCCCAGGATTGTTGGCTGTGCATGCAGCAGGGACAGCCTGTACCTCTCGCTGTCCCAGCACCCTTCAACCCTTCCTCACTGAATACAACCTACTCACTGTTTGAGAAACCCATTTTCTCAGCCAATGTTACTTGCATTTATTCTCATTTTCAAAATAACAGTGATGACCTTGATGTAGGTTCAATTTCTTTTTTTAAAAAATATTTCATTTATTCATTTTCAAGGAGAGAGAGAGAGAGAGAGAGAGAGAGAGAGAGAGAGAGAGAGAGAGAGAGAGAACACCAGGGCCACCACCTGTGGGTCTGGTTTATGTGGGACCTGGGGAATTGAACCCAGGGCCTTGGGCACTGGAGGCAAGTGCCTTAACCACTGAGCCATCTCTCCAGCACATAGGTTCAATTTCTTTTGCTTTCTGTAATGAGGTGTTTAACGTTACTGGTCCCTTATGTGCCTCAAACAATACAGTTTTCGTATGTGGAAGTAGCACGGCCTACACCTTTTTGCCAAATCATTGGACGGGGCTATGTACATTAGCTTTGCTCTTCCTTGATGTTGACATCACCCCAGGAGACAAGCCTGTACCAGTTCCAAGTTTTGACTATATAGCTGGCAGACATAAAAGAGCAATTCAAGTTATTCCCCTTCTATTGGGACTAGGTATTACTGCTGGCATGGGGACCAGATCAGTGGGAATCTCCTTGTCTCAATATGCTAAGATATTGCAACAATTGATAGATGATGTCCAGGCTTTATCTGGCACCCTTCAAGATATCCAAGATCAGATAGATTCCCTCACGGAGGTAGTCCTCCAGAATAGAAGAGGGCTAGATCTACTCACTGCAGAACAGGGAGGGATTTGTTTGGCTTTACAGGAATGCTGTTGCTTTTATGCAAACAAATCTGGCATGGTCCAGGATAATATCAAGAATTTGCAAGAAGGTCTTGTAAAAAGAAGGAACTATATTCCAGTCCTCTCTGGAGTGGCTTAAATGGAGTTTTGCCTTACCTACTCCCCTTGTTGGGACCCTTATTTGGCTTATTAATCTTGCTATCGCTAGGACCTTTTCTTTTCAACAAATTAATGACCTTCCTCCATCAACAAGTTAGGTAGCTTGGCAACCCAGCTATGCAAGTTCTTACATGGACACCCACGTACTTCCTCCTGCAAGAGAATTTATAAGCACCCACCTGAGCTCCAATAAAATGAGACTTGATCAGACTCCTGTCTTGTCTCCATTCTTCACGTCTCTTGTCCTTTTCATTCTCACCCCCTCCCTTAGGGTCTTTGTTGACTGACCTGCAGGCCAGATGAGGAAATAAGATACAATTTTCAAATATTTTCTTCTAATCAGTGCATTATCTTTTCACTTTTTGATGGTGTTTTTTAAGTGAAAAAAATTAAACTTTGAAAAAGACAAATTTATTAATATTTAATCTTATTGTTAGTGCTTTGATAATATATCTAAGAAATCATTACTCAATTCACACTTTATTCCATGAGTTTTATTGCTTTAGTTCTCATATTTAAAATATATATATATATACACACACATATATATATGTATATATATATATTCATTTGCAAGGAAAGAGAGAGAGAAAGAGAAAGGGAGATAATTAGAATGGGTGCACCAGGGCCCCTTGCCCCTGCAAACAAACTCCAGATGCACCCCCTCTGTGCATCTGGCTTTGCATGGGCACTGGGGAGTCAAACCCCAGGCTGTCAGGCTTTTAAGCAAGTACCTTTAACCACTGAACCATTGCCAGACTATGCCCCCAGCCTCATCGAGAGCTTAATATATGAAAGTAAAGATTATATGATATCAATTCATTATGGGCTTAGATTAGTGTATATCTCCCCCAGCCCACCTATTCCCCCCGCCCCCCTGTTCCTTCCATCCCCTTTGTCAGTCTCTCAATTCATCTATCAGGTTTGCTCACTACTCAAGTTTAACCTGGTTCGGAACCACAGGTGAGGGAGAATATGCAACATTTTTCTCTCTGTTCTTGTGTGAGTTCACTAAGTACAATCTGTTCCAAGTCCATCCACTTTCTTTAAATTTTATTGTCATTTTTCTTTATGGCTGAGTAGAATTCCATAATGTAAATGTACCAGAACTTTGATATCTGTTTGTCCAGCGATGGGCATTTGAATTGATTCCAATTCTTAGCTATTATGAATTGAGCCACTACAAACATGGTTGAGCAGATATTTCTGTGCTGAAGTGAGGAATCTTGAGGGTAAATGTCCAGTAGAGGGATAGCTGGGTCAGTTTGTAGCTCTATATGCATCTTTTTCAGGAGCCTTCACACTGCTTTCCATAGTGGTTGTACAAGTTTGCATTCCCATCAGCAGTGAATAAAGGTTCCTTTTTCCCATATCCTCAGCAACAACTATTGTTGGTAGAATTTTTAATGATTGCCATTCTGACTAGAGTAAGGTGGAATCTCATTGTTGTTGTTTTTTAAATCTTTTATTTATTTATTTATGAGAGAGAGAGAGAGAGAGAGAGAGAGAGAGAGAGAGAGAGAGAGAGAGAGAGAGAACACACCACCAGAAGCAAGCAAGAAAGCACATTGTCACTCAGTAATTCACAAAAATGCAGAACTCCAGACCTGGGTTCTGGCTCTTCTTTTGTATATCAATCCCTAGTATTTTGCATCCAAATTAGAAAGGGTCAGTACCAAGGAGGCTAGGCCAATGTGACACTTCCTCCAGCCAGAAGCCTGGAGACAATTAATAATTTTAATAAACCCTTAATTCTTTTGGGGACATTATTCAAACTACCACACAAAGTCAAGTCCTGGTGCATGCACAGCAAGCACTACCTGAGCCCTCTCCTGGCTCTCTCCCAAGTCTATCTTCTGACTGAGAATATCCAGTGTCTATAGCCATGTTTTTTGCAAAGACTATATTTTTGATGGAATTATTTAGAATGCTTTCTCTTCTCTTTTTACCTAATTTTTGGGGACCAATGTCAAGTCCTCATGCTTACAAGGCAAGCGCTTGCCTACTATGTCATCTCCTCAGCCACTCTATGTGCTTCTGTTTTCAGTATATCTACAACTAATTTCTAACATACCAACTAGTAAACTTATTGCTGGGCTGTAGAGATGGCTCAGCAGTTAAGGACCTTGCCTGCAAAACCTAATGATCCATGTTCAATTAGCCAGTACCCACATAAGCCAGATGCACAAAATGGCACAGGCATTTGGAGTTTGTTTGCAAGTAGCTAGATTCCCTGGCTTGCCCATTCTCTTTCTGTCTCTCTTTATTTTTCTCTCTGTGTTTCTCTCTGACCTGCTCTTCTTGCAAATAAACAAAATTATTTTTAAAATATACTTATTCCTGGAACTGGGAAATGGCACAGTGGTTAAATGTGCTTGCTTGAAAAGCATGCCTGCTCCCCAGTTCAACTTCCCAGGCACTTTCATAAAAGCCAGGTGGATATTCATTTACAGCAGCAAGAGATACTGGCATACCCATATATACATGTGTGTGCATACATGCATGCATGTGTACAAATAAATAAAATTAATTTTTTTTTTGGTTTTTGGAGGTAGGGTCTCACTGTAGTCCAGGCTGACCTGGAATTCACTATGTAGTCTCAGGGTGGCCTTAAACTCATGGTGATCCTCCTACCTCTGCCTCCCTGAGTGCTGGGATTAAAGGCATGCACCACCATGCCCAGCTAAAATTAAAACTTTTAACTTCTAAAAATCTATATAATTATTTTTACTGTGCCCCTTTGCTAAAATATAGACTCTATATGTCCCGGCATCTTTTTCTGTTTTGTTTTGTTGTGTTAACTAATACATCTCAAAGTTATATGATGGTGCCTAGCATATAGCATGAAGTCAAGAAATATTTGAATGAATATATTAACATAAAATGCTTAAAACAACATTTTTCATCGGAGAAATGACTCAGTGGTTTAGCCTTTGAAGTACTCCATTCCAAGCCCTTCTTGCTCTTACGATTTCTATGGCGAAGTCTGGTGTTACTCTGATGGGTATGCCTTTATATGTGATTGTTTTTCTCTTGCTGATTTTAGAACCCTCTCTTTGCTTTTAGTATTTAGGGTTTTTACTATGATGTGTCTTGGAGAGTTTCTTCTTTGGTCTTGCCTGTTTGGTGTTCTGTGCACATCCTGGATCTGAATGGGACTCTCTTGCAAGAATGGGGAAATCTTCTTGAATAATTTTCGTGAATATGTTCTTTATGCCTTTAGCCTGAAATTCTTTCCCCTCTGGTATCCCCATGAGCTGAAGGTTTGGTCACTTAAGGGTGTCCCATAGCTCCCTCATATGTTGTTTGCATGCTTTTTTTGTTTTGTTTTGTTTTTGTTTTTCAAGGTAGGGTCTTACTCTAGTCCAGGCTGGCCTGGAATTGACTATGTAGTCTCAGGGTGGCCTTGAACTCATGGCGATCCTCCTACCTCTGCCTCCCAAAAGGCATGCACCACGATGCCTGGCTGCATGCTTTTTTGAACTTATCCAAGTTTCTGTTATCCCAATCTCTTTCTTCTGCTTTGTCTTTCATGTCTGAGGTTCTATCTTCCAGGTTATTAACTCTGGTAGTGAGGGATTCTAGGGATGTTTTAAATATCTCCATTTGATTTGGGTTTTACAATAGAGCTTTTTGCATTGTACCCATCTCTTTGTTGAGTTGCATTTTCATTTCAAAGGTTGTCTTACTTAATTCTTCCTGGTACTCATTTTTGTATTTGATTATATCTTTGTTTAGTTTAGCCTGCTGATTCTTGAGCTATCTCTGATTGCTGATTGGCCTTTAGCTCACTTATTCTTCTACAAAAGTCCATCTGCTTTTCCTCCATTGTGTTAAGCCTGGTGCAAAGCTTGAGAACCGGTTCTGCACATTTCCACTTACATTATCAATTTTTTTCTTCCATTTCCATTAATAATCTGGATATAGACTCCTTGCAGAGATGTCATGCCCATGTTGTCATCTCCTCGTGGGCTTGCATCTATGCTTTTTCTTTGAGATTTTCACTGGAGACTTCCAGAGCGGTGAACTTGTTGTGGGGCACTCCGCTTGTGTGTTCTTTGCATTGTGACCTGCCCATTTCCAGATGTGAGATTGGCCCTCAACAGAGGCAGGGCCCATGCCCGAGTTTGCAGCAAGGACTAGTGAGGTTTTGGCAATGCTCAGCTCCTCTGGTGCCAGGCAGAGTGTGTGTGTGGGGGGGGTGCTCAAACCTTCCCCAGGAGGAGCAGTGTGGGGGCTGAGCCCACCAGAAGTTGGAATTGGTGGGTGGGATCATGGGGCTCACTGGCCAGTGGAGAGCCAAGCCACAGCTCCCTAACCTGACTTCACCTGGGGTCAGATGGCTAATGAGCGGGATCTCTGGGTACAAAGGCCAGTGGGAAGCCAAGTTGCAGGTCCCTCACCTGGCTTCACTTGGGGTCAGGGAGTCGGTAGCCAAACTCATTTTATTTTTATAGTTTTTTTTTAAGTAGGTTTTGTTATGTTGCCCAGGCTGGCCTTAAACTCACTCAAGAGCTCAGGATGGCCTCAAACTCATAATTCTTTTCGTTGTCCTCCTCCTGAGTGTTGGATTCATCACCAGCTCATTGAAGGATTTGATAACTCTTGTTGAAAGGTTATGTGTCATGGCTGTTTAGATTATCACAGTTTTAAAGCTGGATGCATACAATGATGATATATATTCATAATGATACACACACACATATATATTTGCATCTATTTTTGTCCTTTTTCAGCAAAACAATGTCTCACTAGGTTGGTCAGACTGGTCTTACTACTTGCTCTACAGCACAGGCAGGCTTTGAACTTGCATATCAGGCTCTGCAGTAGCTGGGATTACAGACTTGTGCTACCAGGCTTGGTTAGGATATGTGAATTGTGTATGTGTGTATGTGTTTATGTGATGTGTACACTGGAAATTATATTCAGGCTTTTGGAACTATTTCTTTATGACTATGGTTCATCTGCGCATAAATTTTATACTCAAGAGACTTGTTAGTAAATCTGAGTGTTTATGCTTGCTAAAGCATGCATTATTGCCTATTTTATTATATAAAGGGCCATGAAATGTTCTACCATATTTTTATATTTTGCAAGAAATTATACTTTAAATTGGGCATGGTGCCCCATTCGTTTGATCCCAGCACTTAGGAGGCAGAGGTAGGAGGACTGCCGTGAGTTCAAGGCCACCCTGAGACTACATAGTGAACTCCAGGTCAGCCTGAGCTAGAGAGAGACCCTACCTTTAAAAAAAAAGAAATCACCTTTTAAAGAATCCCAATAAGCCGGGCGTGGTGGCGCACACCTTTAATCCCAGCACTTGGGAGGCAGAGGTAGGAGGATCACCATGAGTTCGAGGCCAGCCTGAGACTACATAGTGAATTCCAGGTCAGCCTGGACTAGAGCAAGACCCTACCTCGAAAAACCAAAAAAAAAAGAATCCCAATAAATATTTTCTTGGGATTTTTCAAAAAAATTTTTTTTCTAGATGGTATTTTTAAGGTTTTGACCTTTTAGGACTTTAGCCATTGGAAATGTTCTTCTAACCCAGACTCCTATGGAGGCCCATTTTCTGGCTGTGAATTGGGTCTCTCTCTCTCTCTCTCTCTCTCTCTCTCTCTCTCTCAGTGATCTCATCAGCAAGGAGGCTCACCCAGGTGTCTTCACATAGGCATTTCAGGGAGGAAAGCGCTCTCACTATGCACTTGACAGCCATCCTGGATAGCTTAATGTCACTTTCACCCCATCCTTTTCACCAAAGCAAATTAAGGCAGTGGTTTGATGGTTTAGTCCTCTTGTCAACTTGATCAGATTAGGAATCAAATAAGCAACATGTCTCTTGGGCAGGTCTGTGAGGGGTTTTCCAGGAAAGATGTAGGAAGGGAGGAAGACCTTCCCTCAGAGTGGGCAGCCCATCCAGTGGTGGACTATGTATAAAGAAGCTTCATGAGAACACAATGCCTTTTGGCTGGCTGTGCACAATACTTAGCTGATGTGTGCATCTACCCTGTTGCTGCTCTCCTTCATGAATATTGGGACCCAGTTTCATCAGCCTTCAAACGTAGACTGAAGGCCCATGGCTCTTCAGGAATCCTCCAAGCCTTCAGTGTCAGATTGGGACTGCTGAAGCATACACCCTCATGGACTGAGAGGCTACTACTGGGGTCTGAGACTGTCCAGCCTACACACACTACTGTTGGACTGCTCAACCTGTATCTTGTAAACTAATATAGTAAACTCTCCTTATAATACATACTCATTCTATTGGTTCTGTTCCTCTAGAGAACCTTGACTAATACCAGTGGAAAAGAGATTCCATCTTTAGCTGGGAGGAGGAGGCATATAGTATGAAAGGAAAAAAGAACATAGATGAGACAATAGTTAAGATGGAACTGGATGAAGGTTGTAGCATGACTAGAGGCCAGGCCCCAGTGTGGAAGTTGTTACTCTGTTCCCAGCAGGAACCAACAAGTCTTAGACTAAGAGAATGATGGTGGAGATAAGGAAAAAATCCTTGGAATTTAATGGGATAAAGTTAATCCAGTTTGGCAATTTAGATGTGGGAGGAAAGAGATTTGGTTCTGAGAGAGTGCTGTTGAATATGGGATTTAGACATATTAAAATGGGGAACTAGCCGGACGTGGTGGTGCATTCCTTTAATCCCAGCACTCGGGAGGCAGAGGTAGGAGGATCACCGTGAGTTCAAGGCCAGCCTGAGACTACAGAGTGAATTCCAGGTCAGCCTGGGCTAGAGTGAGACCCTACCTCAAAAAAAAAAAAAAATGGGGAACTCAGGCTGGAGAGATAGCTCAGTAGTTAAGGGCTCTTGCTTTCAAAGCCTATTGGCCTGAGTCTGATTCCCCAGTACCCATGTAAAATCTGATGCACAAAGTGGAGCATACATCTGGAGTCCATTTGCAGTAGCAGGAGGTCCTGTCATGCCCATTCCTCTCCACTGCCTCCCCAACTTGCAAAAAAAAATATGAAAAGATAAAATAAAAGATAGAGAGCTCCAGTAGAAACCTTGGTGGAGATGTTAAAAGACAACTGAATGAGATTTATATGTGCTTTTACTTACGTCCAAAACTGAGAGTGAATTAGCAATATATTTAAGCCTTAAGGCAAGAAGTACCCACTTAAGAAGTGAGTGCTGGTAGGCACAGGAATATCTGAGGGCTACCCTGGTAAATCATATATGTACATATGAATTAATTAATAATTATATATAAGTAATGGAAACTGAGAGACACCCACCTCTAACTCACCCTGCTTCCCTAAGAAATGAAGTTAGTTAGCTATTTGGGGAAGATGGGTGCTTTTAAGACAGGATAGTGAGTCTGAACTTGAAAAAGTCTTTAAAATCTCATTAGTACTAAAACCACATAGGCAAATTAAATAAAGATTAGAAAATAACCACAAGAGTGAGAACCTACGTCCTTACTACTTGTTGGTATTTGTCATCCTAATTACCACCAATATTGCTTCCCAGGTAGCTGAGCTTGTGGGAAGCATCTCCTAGGTGATGCATTTCTAACTGGAAGGGAAATAGATGCTTCCTGGGAGGTGTCATTTCTCCTGGGCTCCAAGGAGCCAGCTGCTGCTATGAAAACAGTTAATTGGATTTTCCCACCTCTCTCAGGAAAAGCATCTAAAAGCTCACTCTCTCTTGCACAGGATCATTCCGCTCACATACATCTCATTTCAGCATCTGTCTATTCAAGACTTTAAGAAGAGCTTGGTATACTGTCTACTGGGTTCTCACATATCATTTTGATTAAGATGAAAGCAAGTGATTCTGGAATGATTTTTCTTATTGAAGAAAAAGAAACACTTCAAGAACCAAAAAGTAAAAATATATATCTTGCTCAACAATTAACTGTATGTGTGGCAGGAGTGACAGTTGCAGTGGCAAGAGGCCCTGGCTTGTATATTCCCTCAATATAGTTCTCTCACACACACTCTCTCTCTGCTTGAAAATAAATAATAAATCTCACACGTTTCTTTGTCCATCTATGTTTTGACGGACATTTTGTCTGATTCCATGCCTTGCTTATTGCTAATAATACAGTAATGAATATGGAAGTACAGATGTCTGTATAAGACAGTGATTGCATTTCCTTTGGGTATATATCCAACATAGGCATTGCTGGGTCACATGATAGCTCTATTTTTAAGGTTTTGAGGAATTCCTATTCATTTTTCCATAGTGGCTTCATCATTTGTATTTCTACAAGTTCATCATGAACAAAGGCTCTCTCTCCCTCTATGGTCACCAATGCCTGTGGTCTCTTGTCTAATGGATTACAGCATTCTAACAGGTGTGAAGTGATAATTTGTTTTGGTTTATATGCCAGAAGGGAGTACAATTGTATGTTCTAAGTGCTAATAGAAAAAAATGTTGAGAATGCTATGCTCAGTGTTTTAGACAGTTTCATGTTGCTGGGATGAACATCCAAACCAGGCACAGTCTAAAGGAGGAAAGGGTTTATTTCAAGATTATAGATCCAGGGCAAAGTTCCATCAATGGCAGAAGAAGCTGCTTATTTCCATATACCCAAGCAGAGGGGAAACAACTGTAGCAAGCACAACACCAGCACCAGCACACATACCAAAAGGCAGCAAGCACAAACTAGCAGCAAGCAGCAGGGGCCCAGGCAGAGCTCAGACCTCTCTGTGTACCTTTGGGCTGAAAATAATTCAACCTCAAAACACACCTTAGGGCTGGATCCCTGGATCTGCCCACAGTGACACCTCTTCCAGCCAAGTGACAAGCTATAATAAAACACCTGAGTCTATGGGGGACATATATTCAAACTACCACACATAGGAAACCAATCCTTCAAAAATGAAGGGATAATGGGCTGCAGAGATGGCTCAGCAGTTGAAACACTTGCCTGCAAAGCCTGGAAGCTGGGGGTTTGACTCCCTAATGCCCATGTGGAGCCAGATGCACAAAGTGGCTCATGCATCTGGAGTTCATTTGCAATGGCTACAGGCCCTGGCTCGCCCATTTTCTCTCTCAAACTCCTCTCTGTCTCTTTCTTCTTGCAAATAAATAAAAATTTTAAAATCAATCGACAGGAACTTTCTATGTATGTAGGGGAAGAATGAAAGCATGAGGCAGACTGTCTTGGACAAACCAATGTGAGGAAGTTTATGGTCACTAGATGTTCTGTGTAAGAAATGCCAAAAAAGAACTCCTTTCATTGAAACGAGAGAATGCTAAACAACATGGGAACATAAAAATGATTTTTAACTTACTGATAAACATACAGAAAAAGAGAATACTGTATTACTTACTATAACGGTTGACAGTAAATCTGGTAATTCAACTATAAAAGCCAAAAGACACAAGCTTGAAAATCACAACTAAATTATGTTGATGGCATATAATAATATAAATTGTTGCAAATTGTAACATTAATGACATATAACATGGGGGAGGTAAGAGCATAGGGCTGTTTCATGCAAGAAATTACTAGCTTAAAATAACCTGTTATAACTGTAAGAGGTTTTATGCAAGCTTCTTAAAAATTAAATCGCAAAATGATTTTTAAAACGAACAAGAAACAGATAAAATATTAGCAATAAAAACAATGGCCAAGCATGGTGGCACACACCTTTAATACTTGAGAGGCAGAGGCTGGAGAATTGCTGTGTGTTTGAGGCCAGCCTGGGACTACAGAGTGAGTTCCAGGTCAGCCTGGGCTACAGCAAGATCCTAATTCAAACAACCAAAAAAAATTTAAAGACATCTTAGGCTTAGGAGATGGCTCTGTAGTTAAATGCACTTGCTTGCAAAGTCTTATGGCCTGGGTTTGATTCCCAGTACCCACGTAAAGCCATCCAGATGCACAAAATGGCACATGTGTCTCGAATTACAGTTGAAGTGGCAAGAGGCCCTGGCTTGTACATTCTTTCTTTCTCTCTGTCTCTCTACTTGCAAACAGATAAATAAAATAGTTCAATAAAATAAAAACAATGAAACAAAGAAGAGGGATTAGCTGAAGAGATGGCCCAGCTGTGATGGGCACTTGCAGAGAGACTGGATTTGAGTCCCCAGGACCCACATAAAGCCAGATGCACAAAGTGGTGCATGCAACTGGAGTTTGTTTGCAGTGGCTGGAGGCCTGGTGTGCCGATTTCTCTCTTTCTCTCTCTCTCTCCAAATAAATAATAAATAAAAATATTTTTAAAAAAGAAATACAAAAGATAGCAAGAGGAAAAGGAGGAGAAAACAACAGAGCAAGCAGAGTAGTTAGCACAGCAACAATAGCAAGCCCTTCCTCATCAATGATTACTTTAAATGCAGGTGACTAAAGTCCACAATAAAGTAACACAGAGTTGCTGAGAGGATTAAAACAAGACCCAACTGTATGCTGCTTGCAAGATACTCACTTCAAATATTTTTATTTAATTGTAAGCAGAGAGAGAGAGAGAGAGAGAGAGAGAGAGAGAGAGAGAGAGAGAGAGAGAGAGAGAGAGAATGGGCAAGCCAGGACTTCTTGTCACACTTGCAAAGGAACTCCAAATGCATGTACTACTTTCTGCATTTGGCTTTGTGTGGGATTGAACTCAGGATGTCAGGCTTTGTAAGCAAGTATTCTTTAATGGCTGAGCCATCTCTCCCAGCCCAAGACTCACTTTAGACTTAAGGACATAAATAGGCTAAAAGTGAAAGGATGTAAAAAAAATACTTATGTAAATGGTAACCAAAAGAAATCGCTAGTGGCTTTACTTACAAGAAAGAGAATTTAAGTCAAAAAACAGCCTTTAGCTTGGAAGGCAGAGGTAGGAGAATTACCATGAGTTCAAAGCCACTCAGACTACATAGTGAATTCCAGGTCAGCCTTGGCTGACCCTATGTGGAGGAGGGGGAGGTAAACCAAACAACTAAAAACAAAAACACAGTGGACCTAGAAAGGAGCACTTGTGCAATGGAGGAGCCAAAGCCTGGGGTTGACAATCAACAGCTTTTAAATCCGGCCAAATATTCCACTTAGTGAGGGGGAGCCATTAACTGGAACTGGGGACTTAGGGTGATATGCACTGGGAGCCAGACTCTGGGGCCCCCAAGGAGAGATGCACTATCAGAGTGATTGATGGAGAGGCTACTAAAAGTAGAATCTAGCTAATTCAGAAATGTGTATCTCAGTTAACCTATACAGATTTTACTCTCAGATGGAGATTGTGTTTGTATCTTTCAGGAATGCACCGAAAGAGCTGTGGTCCATCCAACCCTACCAACAAACTGCAGGCTGATAGCTGACATCCTGGCAAGAGATGAGCCACCCCAGTCATATCGTGGAGGATCCATATGGAACCCGCAGAGAATGATGGGATGAGCAAGTGACCCATAGTGACAGCCAATCAGTCAACACAGGATAAGCCAGTGAGACAGACACCAATGATTTTCAACACAACCTAAAGCACAGAGTACAGAGACCCCTAAGTTCTCAACAATAAAACAGCCTTAATACTCACCCACCCCGACTCAGGGAACTGAGCGTAAGAGGGGGCGGAAAGATTGTGAGAGCCTTGGTGGGGGAGACTATCCAGAGACTTGGCCCCCCTCAGTAACAACACACTAGGGCTGGGGGAACCGCACTGACTCCTAGGCGATCCATGGTCCCCTGATACAGACGGCCCACGGATATCCATCCAGCTGATTGGGGATGGGGAAGAGGGGCATTGGGGAACTGGGGGTAACAACTCATTGTTTCCCCATTAAATAATGTAACTCATTATGGACAATGAAAAAAAACTCCCTCTAGACACACACAGACTTTAAATGAACAACGACCTCTAGAGGCACACTCAGACATTACATAATGATAAAGGGTTCCAGTCAACAGACACATATAACAATTGTAAACATATGCTCTAAGTATCAGAGCATCTAAGTAAATGAAGCAGATGTTGGCAGATGTAAAAGTAGAAATTAAAAAGTTAAAAATTTAATTATAGATTATTCAGACAGATAATCAGTGTAAACAATAGCAGAACTGAGTAGTACTCCAAGACCAGAAGGACATAGGCACATAAAAAAAAAATTACAGGTATGTAAGATTTAGTCTTAAGGAAACATCAAAAAACAGAAAAAGTTTTTTGAAAATAAAACTCATGGTAGCTTCATTTGTAATAAAAAGATCAAAAATAATTTGTATATATAACAATGGAGAAATGGTTGGATAAATTATGGAACATTATCTTAACTGAATATTATAAAATGATTAAAAATATTTATGCTATATGGTCACATGTAAAACATTTACTGTCCAATTCTAAATGAACAAAGCTGATTATAAAGTTGTATTTGTATGAAGAGTTGATCAAATTTTATTTACGTAAATATATGGACATGAACTGAAAAAAATGAGGAAAGTTGATTTGTTAAGGCTGGTCAAAATGTGTGTATGTTTCTTTATAAAAGAGGAGCATTGAATTTTTATAGTTACTATATAATAAACATTATTATCATTATGTTATAAGCATGTAAATTTGATATAACATTTGATTAATAGATAAATAAGCATTTGATAATATTAATATTTCAAATATTTAATATCTGAGTAATAGATAAATAAGCAATAGACCAGAAAATACATTTGACTGAACAGAAAAAGTGAAAAACTTCTTTTAGTAGTTGGCAGTATTCCCAGAAATCACAGTATCTTGATTGAATTAACCACGTCTCTCTATGTAATCTAGGGTGAAGCTTTTTTCCATCAAGGCCAAATGTTCCACTCAGGGTCATATAACCCAGACAGCAGCATCCAGCTCACTAGGTATTCTTTCTGGCATATGTGACCCTGAAAAGAGCATTTAGGTTTCAGAAAAAGGAAACAAAAAAAAAAAAAAGAAAAGAAAAGTGGAATCTGAAAGGCATTTAGAATTGTCATGCTGGGATTGTCAGAAGGAAGCCCAAGGCACCAGTGTCAGCAGCATTTGCAAGTGTGTGAAGAGTAGCCTGCCTCCCAAAAAGGGATGTCAAGGAGCATAACTTTGTGCTAATGTGGGTGACAGGACCATAACATTTTCCTTTCAGTTCATGACCAGATTGGTCATTTTTCTTGTTCCAGTTCATTCTGATGAGGACGTACAGCCTAGTTACTTTTTTTGGCCTGCCTTTAATTGAGTCCTTTTACCCCTTGCTTAAACTCAACATTACATAATCATTTGCATTTTTTCTTTCTTTTTTTAACCCTTCCAAGAATTGCTTTAGCCAGGGACTTTCTACTGACTTTGAAACCAAAAAGATATTCATTTCAAACTCAGGAAGCAGAGGTAGGAGGATCGAGGCGACCCTGAGACTACATAGTGAATTCCAGGTCAGCCTGGGCTAGAGCGTGACCCTACCCTGAAATATATATGTAATATTCATTTTACTACAATTTGAAGTCATAATAATCTTGTCTAAAATCAGTTAATCAGAGACACTCAAAGTACAGCTATAAAATGCTATTAGCATACTCTAATCATTAATCATTTCTGTATTATAATGCATGTGACCCACACTACTTCAGAACCCTGGCTTTGGAGAATTAAGTGATTGGGGGGCACAGTGTGAATACTGAAGAAGGAGAGTTGGTCTTAAGATATTAACCTTGGGATAATTTTTAAGTGACAAGCTTATAGGTGTCAAGACCCATTCTTTCCTTGTCTTTACATAATGTGGAGAAATAACTTTTAGTCACTAGCTATGCTCAGCCTTCCTCAAGCTGGAATATTAGTATTTTCCTTTTTATCTTACATGTGTGCATGTTCATAGGGGGGGTGCATGTGCCACGGTGCACATGTGGAGATCAGATGACAACTTTCAGGCTGATCCTCACCTTCCCACCTCACTTGAGACAGTCTCTCTGGATTCTCACTCTGCAGCTCTTTGCTGCACTTGAATGGACCTGTATGACTATCTACACAATGTCCACTTTTCCTTTCCCTTCTCAACAGTGCCCAGATTCTCCTTTGGTTACTATCTCTTCTTCATGAAGCCCAAGAGTTTTGGTATTATATTAATTTTTCCTGATGTGGTGGTTTGAATATAAATGGCCTCATATGCTTAGGGTTTGGTTTTTGTTTGTTTGTTCATTTTTTTTAAGGTAGGGTCTCACTCTAGCACAAGCTGACCTGGAACTCATTCTGTAGTCCCAGGCTGGTCTCAAACTCACAACAATCCTCCTTCCTCTGCCTCCTGAGTGGTGGGATTAAAGGTTTGAGGCACATGTCATGCTTAGCCTTAGGTATTTTTGATTAAGACTCCTGCTTATCAGGGGGAGCCCTGCTGGAGGAGGTGTGTTATTGGGGATGGATCTTGAGTCCAGCCTTAATGCGTTCAGAGTCAGCTCATGCTTTCTGGTGCAAGCTGTTGTCTCTCTGCTATAGATGTATGGTGAAGTGAGCCAGCTTCCTCCACCACGGTGAAGCTTTCCCTGGAAACTACAAGCCTGAAATGATAATAATAATAATAATAATAATAATAATAATAATAATAATAATAATAAATAAGCAAATAAAATAAGCCCTTTCCTCCCATAAGCCAACTCTGGTTGGGTATATGTCCCAGCACTGAGAAGGTAACTGCAACATGAACAAATGCCTAAATTGATTTCTCTCTAATGTATATGCAAATCTCTTTTAGTCTGATTTCTTAAAATATTTTATTTACAGAGAGGGGGAGGGCAAGTGAGCATGCCAGGACCTTTGCAAATGAACTGGGGGATCAAACCGGGCCAGCACACTTTGCAAGTGCCTTTAACCACTGAGCCATCTCCCCAGTCCTCATTTTCACCTCATATTCAAGTACATTTGTGTTTCTTTCCCCTCATAGAACATTCTCAGGGCCACAAACATTCTCAGGGAAAGTGGATATGAGGTCTGCTTATTTTGGGCCTCCTAGCACATGTAATGGCCTGTCTTTTGTATAGCAGCTCCTCCATCAATGTTTATACAGAGGCCCATGCCTGGCCAGCGCTTCTTCAGACCAGATTGTATCTGTGATTCTCAGCAGGTGCACTGATTGGCTTTTAGGTTATCTTCAGACTCTTTTCTCATGCTAGGCTATCACTGTCATTATCTTTCAGACTGAGAAAACGGTTCTGCAAATGAGCTTGCAACCTTTCATTTAGCTCTCTGCGCTCCAGCGTGAGCCAGAACCTACACTGGCTGGAGGGAAATAAAAGGGTTTAGGGGAATGAAACCAAAACGATCATAGCAGTCATGGCTCATTTTTAGGAGGTGCTGATTATATAGAGAAATAAAACTTGCAAGTCTCAGAGCTCCTAGAAAATTAATATTTTAATTCAACTTTATGGATCGGGTTGCCGTTACATAATATGTTACATAGAAAAGCCAAGCCATTGATTAATTTTCCTTCGAGAAGTTTGTGATGTTAGCATTTGAAACACATCTATGGTGGCAAAAAATCATGTGTGATATAAATATAATTAGCACAGTTCATTGCATGCCACAAGCTTCAAAAATTAGTATTGGCTTGCAAAATAGGTAGCAGGAAGAATTTAAACAAAATGGTTGTGGCATTCATAACCTCACAGTGGCTGACACTACCTACATGAGACCTGCATAATATGATAGCCAAAAAAAATGATGTCAGCAAAATAGAAAAGGACTAATTGGGAGGGGAGACAAAGGAGGTGGAAGGAGATTATGATCAGGGTGCATTGTGTATATGTGTGGAGGTTGTCAACTAAGAGTTTTTAATAATCAGTGTTGGGAGGAGGATCTCTGGATCTTGCGTGTGGTCCTCCAATGTCCTGCTCTTGAAATTTGAGTGTCCCCATCATTGTCACAGCTCTTCAAACCGGTCTTCTATAAAGCTAACTCTATGGGTTTTCTTTTGTTCTCTGCCCAAGTACTCTTGTAATCAAAAGCTTATTAAAGCTGGAGAGATGATGGGTTAGTAGTTAAAGACACTTGCTTGTAAAGCCTGACAGCCTGAGTTTGATTTCCTAGCCTAAAACCAGATGCACAAAGTGACACATTCATGTGGAGTTTATTTGCAATGGTAGGAGGCCCTTGTACCCATACTCACTCCCTCTGTGTCTGCCTCTTTCTCTCTTGCAAATAAATAATAAAATATTTAAAAATAAATAAAAGCTTTAAAAATATTTGATTTGTGTGTGTGTTGTGAGTGCAGATGTGTGCATGTGAGGTCCCATGAGTGGAGGTCATTTGAGGCAGGATTTCTCTGGATCTCATGCTATATCTCACTTTGCTGTTGTTCTTTTTGCTGAGCTTGGAAAGAGCTTCTGGAAAATTCTTTTGTCTCTGCCTCCCATCTTGCTACCAGCATGCTGGGATTACAGAAGCCTGATCTAGCTTCCAGCTTTTTATGTAAGGTCTGAGGAGCCATCTTACATAAAAATACTCGGGCTTGAGTAGTGAAGGTTTTATTCACTGAGTTGTCTCCCCTGCTCCAGTGGCCAAGGCTCTTGTACTTAATTCATATACCTGCAATAATAATTTTCTTGGTAGGGGGAGTTCTTTTGGGGTGTGTATGTGTCATCTTCAGGCCAGAGAGAGGTATTGGTGTCCTCATCTCTTGCTCTTCCATCCTGTTTTCCTAAGACAGTCTATACCTGAAGCTCCCTGCTTTGAGTTAGACTGGCTGACCAGAGAGTTCCAGCAGTCCTGTGTCAGGCTTGCTCAGTGCTGGGACTACAGGCATGCACAGCCATGCCCAGGGCTTTTTATGGGTGTGCTGGGGATCAAACTTGGCTCCTCATGCTTGCACAGTAAGCACCTTACCTGCTGAGTCATTTCACCAGGCCCGGCAATAATAATTTAATAAACCCTTAATATCTCTGCATCTATTTGGTATTATAAAAACCATCTCCATCATCCCCCACTGAAAAATTTTTATTTTATTCTGTCTCTTCTTTTCTTTTAGGTCTTTTGAGACAGGGTCTCAATGAGGCAGGCAGCTTAGGGTTAACAGGATCCCTGAAAGTAAACTAAAAGTGCCTGTAAGGACAGATATGTCCTTGAGCTTTTAAGAGAGAAACTAGTCTGTTCCTATCTCCTTGTCCCTAAAAGAGACCTCAAAACTTTTCCCTGGCTGAAGGCCAAAAATGTTATAAGAAGGGCCTAGTCTTTCCTTATCTTTTATTCCCTAAAGGAGTATCTTCTAGAAGCCCTAGAAACTTGGCATAGAGCCTGGCATGAGGGCTAGACTGACCGGCTTAGTCCCCATCTAGAAAATTCCCATAAATGACGCAGTCAATGAGAGCAGGCAGGCCGGCCTTCCCATTTGCAGGAATCCACTCTGACAGGAGCTCTGCTTTCTTTACTTCTCAGAGCTCTAGCTCTGTAAACTCTAAGTCTTTCTAAACTTCACCCTGCATGGTATATGGGTTTCATTTGCTAAAATTCATAAGACCCCTGACTCAGGTACCATGAGCTTCCAGCACCCTGGCTCCTGAATTGCAGCCCATCCAAGAGCTAAGAAAAGCTCTGCCATACTCTAAGACACCCCATATTCTCATACCATCATGATGTAGCCAGGCTGGCCTTGAACTCATGATCCTACGGCCCCTGCCTCCTGAGTGCTGGGATTCCAGTCATGCACCACCACATAGAGCTAAGACATCTATTTCCAATTACACCTTCATCCTTTCCCCACTTGGTAGGTACAGTTTCTTTTTTTTTTTTTTTAGATTTTTTTTTATTGTCCATAATGAGTTACAATATTTAGTGGGCAAACAATGAGTTGTTATCCCCAAATCCCCGCTGCCACCCCTCCCCAAACCGCTGGATAACCTTCTCCATGGGTCGTCTGGATCAGTCCTTGTGACAGGGGACCATGGATAGCCTAGTATTCAGCCAGCTTCTCCTGGCCATGGGTAGGCACAGTTTCTAACAGGTAAAAGGTTGTAGGAGTCAGGCAGGTTACAGAGAGTGTCCCAGTTTGTAGGACTCATGTATTCATGGAATTGAGCTTCTTTGTGTTTGCACAGAACAAAGACAGCAAGGTCTGACCAAGTGCAGGCTTACTGCCAAGTTCCTGACCTTAAAGGATTTACAAAGACGGGCATATGATCCCCACAAAGCTAATATTCTAGGTCACAGGGAAAATGAAGCCATCAAATTCTGCCAGTGATTTTTCATCAGTGTCTGTAATCCTTTTCTCAAAGATATCTGGTGGTCTTTGATCAAATACTCTATTGTTTTCTAAGCACTTGTCCTTGCTCCCCAGTTATATAATAATTGCCCGGCTTTCCAGCTATTCAGCCCCTTTCTACAATCTGCACTCTAAATAACAGCCAACACCTGTATAATGTGCACTGTGTATTAGCTATTTTTGAACCACTTTGGATATTTTATTTATTTGTAAGCAGAGAGCGATTGGAAGAGAGACAGAGAGAATAGGCATGCCAGGGCCTCCAGGTGCTGCAAAGGAACTCCAGGTACATGAGCCACTTTATGCAACTGGCTTTACATGGTACTGGGGAATCAAACCTGAGTCTTTAGGCTTTGCAGGCAAGCACCTTAATTGCTGAGCCATCTCTCCACCCTCTCACTGTGCATATATTAATGAAATTCTTCTAACAGTGCAACAAGGAAGACACTAAGCTTACCCACATTTCACATATGAAGAAACTCATGTACAGATAAAAGTAATATATCCAAAGTCATAATAGCTCCCAATCGGCAAAACTAGGATTTGAACTATGCAGACTGTCTCTAGGAGCTTATGCTTTATTGTTATTTTTCAATTTCTTATATTTACCTGTGTGTGTGTATGTGTGTGTGTGTGTGTGTGTGATGTGTGGACATGTGTGTGTCTTGGCACACACGTGGAGGTCAAAGGACAACCTTGAGGTGTGTCGATTCTCTTTGTCTCTGAGGAAACAAGGTTAGGAAGATGGCTCCACAGTTAGGAGCACTTGCTTGCAGTTCCTTAGTACCCATGGAAAGCCAGGTGAACAAAGTGGGCAAGTGTCTGGAGTTGGTTTGCAGCAGCAAAAGGCCCTGGTGCACCCATGCCCATTCTCTCTCTTCTTTCTCTCTCTCTCCTCCCTCCCTCTCTTTCTCAATTAAATAAATATATTAAAAAAGAAAAAGGCCCTCTCCTATTTTCCTACTGGGAATGCCAAACTAGCTGTACTCCTCGGGCTTGGGGATTCTGACTCCAACTTACATTGCTATAGGTGTGTGAGATTACAGACATGGCCACCACTTTTTATGTACGTGGGTGCTGGGGATTGGAACTCTGGTTGTAAGCTTGTGGGCAAAATCCTCAGCCCAGGAGTCTATACTTTTAATGACTGTGCTAGACAATTTCACAGCTGATTTCAAGTTCTGGGGCCAACCAAACCAGCAAACAGGAAAAATTGTAACTCAGCAATGTACTGACCTATAGCTCAGATGTAAGCCTGTCTGCTTGGACCTCAGTTTCCATGGTTGGGCCTGTGTATTAGCACCAGCATCTGCCATCTCGAGCCAATGTAGTGAATATTTTGGAATATACGTCTTGAGCAGAATCTTTAGGGGATAATGTTGGAACTGCCCGATGACAGCTTACAGTTTTGTCTGTTTTTTTTCTGACTTTCAAAATATTAATTTTTTTTCCTGCAGCATCCTGCCTAACCTTTTTCATGTTCTCTTTGAATTCTCTGATTGCCTCATCTGTCACATGCTTTTCTCCTACTACGGTCTGGCTTGGAGCCACCAAGTATTTAAGACAGCAGGTTATTCACTAACCAAACATCCCAGCTTATCTGATTTGCGCTTTCAGAGTGTTATCCTCATCTGTGACATTGGCATCATAATGTCCCTCATAGAGACGTTGTAAGAGTTGCACAGGATCATTGAGAAGCACTTTTGTAAGCTACATTACACTAAGCAAATGCCAGGCATCACCCATACACAACACTACGGAGTCTCTAAAACATGGAAGGGTAAGTGATATCTACTGTGCATAAGCCAGCCCAGGCATTGCCTCACTCTGCTCCTGCTCACTGACGTTTACAGCAGCAAGCGGTGATATATGGAGCAGAAAGAACCGGCTGCAGAGGAAATCTAAGAGCTCATAACAGCCATAGGCATTAGATGGATGTCTCGGAGACTCTCAGAATCTTTGTCAAATGTTTCAACACCCTTGTCAAGTCCTCTGCTCTCTGCGATGGACTGGGAGTCATTTTTCTCAAATTAAGGCAGATCTTGCAGCCTGGTGCCTCTTGACTAAATTTGGCTTTCTGGTACCTTCCATTGAACAGACAGTAACCTTTCTAAAAGGTTGTCTATGTGTGCATTTGCATAGTATTGCAGGCCAGGTTCTCCCAGAGCAGACAAGAGACAAGAACTTGGGTACAAGTGACTTGCTAAGAAAGTGCTCCCAGGCTGGGTGTGCTGGTGCATCCCAGCACTTGAGAGGCAGAGACAGGAGCATTGGGAGTTTAAGGTCCTCCTTAGCTACATAGCAAGTTTGAGGCTAGCCTGGGATACATGAGACCCTGTCTCAAAAAGAAGAAGAAGAAAGTTGCTTCCCAAAGCATTTGGTAAAGGCATAAGAGAATGGGAAACAGGGTGAGGAAGGAGGGAAGCCCAATAGGAGTGTGACGTCAGGACATCTCCCAGGTTCAGTTCAATGCTACAGGGAACACTAAAGCTTCCATGATAACTGAGAATTTATCTTGCCCAAGAGTTAAAGGAGCAGGCGCACCATTGGCTATGGATATCCAGGAAGATGGGAGGCCACAATCTCCAGACACATCTCCTGCCCTTATTCGTGTTTAACTCCAAGATCCTAGGAACAAGCTTCTGAAGGTCACAGGGGTGAAATATCAGCATCAACACAATGCAAAAGAAAGGACAGTTGCATCCTTAGCTGGTAAAGTATCTGGAGAGTCCCAGCTGGCCATTAACAAGGTGTGCATAATGGGATGCAGGATCTCCACATCGCCTCTGTGTGCAGCCATGGCCAATCACAGTTCAAGCATGTCCGTAATAGACGGAGCATGGCCCTGTGACTATAAAAGGAGTGTTGTCTCTAGGCTGGCTGACTCACCACTTTATTCTAGATGACAAAAAACAGTTGTGCACCTCTAATGATAACGAGTGCCAAAAGGACCGGGGGAATTTGTGTTGAAAGTCCTTCCCTCTCCAAGATCCCCTTCATCTTTGCCATCACATTCAATCAAACTATTTCTTTGATCTGACTGCCAAAGGCATCACTTGTACAATGAAAGATGAATGATGTAATCCAGTGTCAGCTCTGAAAAGATGTGGACCATCTGGACCCCCCCCCAACCTTACAGGTCGTGAAAAGAGGTTCCAAGAAGCTGTCCTCCCAAAGTCATGGCCGCCCTCAGTAGAAAACTCTAAGGCCGGCAGAACTGGGCTGTCTCCTAGGTTAATCATGGTCCCCTGCCCCAAGGACTGATCCAGACTACCCAAGGAGGAGGACATCCAGCTGATCGAGGATGAGGAAAAGGGGCATTGGGGAACGGGGGATAACAACTTATTGCCTGCCCATTAAATTATGGACAATTAAAAAATAAATTAATTAATTAAAAAAAGAAGCTGTCCTGTCATAGGTTAGAGAGTTAATGTGACGCTGATGACTCCTGACCCCATGGAACTGCAAAGGCTGGGACTCTGTGTCCTCTGAGGCTTCTACATAAGGCTCACTATGATGCTGACTCCACAGAAAGCGGATTAGACGAACTTACTAAACTGCAGAGCACAAGGTAAATGTTGAAATGTGGTTCTGACCTCAAGAAATACCTTGTTCTGCTGAAACTGATGAGCTTTGAGGGGCAGCAGCCATAGCTTATCACACAGAAAATGGAGTTCATTGAACTAAATTCTCCCCTCTCTCTCTCTCTCTTTCTCTCTCCCCCCTCTCCTTTCTAATGTCTTCTAAATGTGGTTTTTACCCTTAGCATCACCCACAATTACTCCCTGGGTAAGGTCTCATTTGGTCTTAGTTCACTGGAGCTGATGACTAATGTAACTAAGGAAACTGGCTTATAAGTGGCATGAAAAATCTAAATGATTATAAAGATATAATGATCACCTTCTGAACTGTCCCAACCATCTACTTGTTGAGGACACTTCCCTAGAAACGACAATTCAATGGGACAATGAACAAACTTCCATTTATCACTGTGCTAGGCAGAAAGAAAGCCGCAACAAAGTTTGTGAATTGTGTTGGTGTGCATGTCTAGTATTTGTGGGACGTGATATGTGCACATGTGCGTGTGATATGTGCACATGTGGTGTGATGAGTGTAGGTAGGGAGCCAGGGGAAGATCTCATTGTTCTCCTCCATCACTCTTCAGCCTTACTTCCCTGAGTCTCACTAAAACCTGAAGCTCCCCAGTTTTCACTATGTAGTCTCAGGGTGGCCTTGAACCCACAGCAATCCTCCTACCTCTGCCTCCCTAGTGCTGAGATTAAAGGTGTGCACCACCACACTCAGCCCCAGTTTTCAGTTAAACTACCCAAAGAGTGCCAATGAACTTTCTGTCCCTGGACCCTTCAGTGTTGGGGTTACAACCATGTATGACTTTTTACATAGGTGCTGGAGAGCAAACTCACGTCATGATTATACAGGAAGTGCTCTTACCTGCTGAGCCATCTCTCCAGCACCAACAAAGTTTTTAAATCACAATGCAGAATGCTATGGATCAGGTTAGAGAAATATCTTGAGATAGTTTTCAATTTGATGTTTTCCAACATGAAAGCAAGAACCAACCTGGCTGTCTGCTGAATCAATTCTCAAGAGAACAGGGGAGGTCAGGTTAACAAAAGGACCATCCCTAAAACCTGAACTTAGCTTTATGACTTAGTCACTGGCTCTATGAATTGAGGCGTAGGGTACTAGAAGTCTCTTTCATCCCAGCTAGGCACCAGGTCCCTTTCGGAGCAGGCCATTTTGGTTACAGTAGGCCGAGGCTGGTCTCCATCTACCTGGCTCAAACACAATGTGGGTAGACCAGTAGGCCAGATTGCTGCTGGATGCAAGTTGAGAGATCTGAGTGGTGACTTGTCAATCACCTACCAGAGAGGGGATGTTGTAAGGAGTTGGAATAGGCAATGGTGGTCAAAACAGGAACCTGTCCTTATAGGTCATAATCTAGTAGTGAATGGAGTGTATTTAGACGTGACTGTTAGCCCATTGTGATGGCACACACCTGCAATCCCAGCACTCAGAAGCGGAAGTAAGAAGACTGTAATTTAGAAAAGAAATTTCTAATCATAAGTAATAGAAGAATGAATAAATTTGGGGCTGGGGAGATGACTCAGCAGTTAAAGGTGCTTGCTTGCAAAGCCTGACCACTGGGGTTCAATTTCCCAGCCACCTGTAAAGCCAGATGCAAAACAGTGATTCAAGTATCTGACATTGTATTTGCAGCAACCAGAGACCCTGGTGTA
>PVHP010021777.1:0-29059 GCA_004024765.1 Zapus hudsonius | reverse complement strand
AGTCCATCTCCAGAGTATATAAACCACTTCATCTAGCCTAAAATCCTAGCTGGTGTATAGACTTCTCCATTAGGTCTAGATGTGACTTTCTTTGGTCTGTTTATCTATATCCAGATAAACAAACAATCTCCCTCCTGCCATCACTCACACAAAAATATGCAATGGTAGAATAGCAGAAATGAAGGATAATTAAAAAAAAGATTTAGGAAAACAGAAGAGGAAGACAGTAGTTATTGCCCCATTGCAATTCTGAAATACTGGTTAGAAGACATTTTGAAGACTTTCCATACTAAGAATAAAGAAATTTCCTGGAAGAGCCGGGCATGGTGGCACATGCCTCTATTCCCAGCATTTGGGAGGTGCAGGCAGGAGGATCAGGAATTCAAGGTCATCCTCCCCTACATGGCACACTTGAGGCTAGCCTGGGATATATGAGATCCTGTTTCAATAAACAAAAACAAAACAGTAACCAAAGAGAAGCAATTTCCTTGACGAGGTGATCAGGCCCTGATTCTTTTCTGAGACAGTCTCTTCTTTGGCTCTCCCCAGTCTGCCTCTGCCTCTGTCTTCTGGGGGGGGGGGAGAGGCTTTCCTAGGGCCACATCTGAACAGGAGTGCATGCTCCTGGGATCTAAGAAGCTTCCATACTTAAGAGACTGAGAGTGAACAAAGATGGTTTTATAGCTTCAACATTTGTTTATTTATTTATTTTCGAAGTAGGGTCTCCCTAGCCCAGGCTGACTTGGAACTCATTCTGTAGTCTCAGTCTGGTCCTGAACTCACTTCGATCCTCCTACTTTTGCCTCCCCAGTTGCTGGGATTAAAGGGGTGTGCCACCATGCCCGGCCAGCTTCAACAATGAAAACTGACTTCAGGACTGGGTATGTAGCTCAACTACATGCAGACCCCCAGCATAACATAAACCAAGCACAGTGGCACATGCGTGTAACCCCAGCAGGAGGATCAGAAGTTCAAGGACATCTTCTGCTACATGGAGAGTTTAAGGCCAACCTGGGTTACATGAAACCCTATCTCAAAAAGCAAATCCAAGCCGGGCGTGGTGGCGCACGCCTTTAATCCCAGCACTTGGGAGGCAGAGGTAGGAGGATCACCATGAGTTCAAGGCCACCCGGAGACTACATAGTGAATTCCAGGTCAGCCTGGGCTAGAGTGAGACCCTACCTCGAAAAACCAAAAAAAAAAAAAAAAAAAGCAAATCCAACCAACCAACCAGACAAACAAACAATGATTTTCAGAACATGTGGGAGGATGAGACAGGAGGGTCAGGAGTTTGGTAATGGGTCACTTGGCTCAAAGATAAAAAGTGTCTAGTATGGTGGTGCACACCTTTAATCCCAGCATTCAGAAGGCAGAGGTAGGAGGATCGCCGTGAGTTTGAGGCCACCCTGAGACTACATAGTGAATTTCATGTCAGCCAGGGCTAGAGTGAGGCCCTACCTCAGGAAAAAAAAAAAATAGAACAGAACAGAACAGAAAAAAATTCTTTTTAGGTTGAGTGAATACAATTTCTTCAAAATTGTATTTTTTTTCTGGCCAATCCAATATAGTTTACAACACCAACAGTTCCTGCTGAGACTACTGAAGATTGTTTCCAAGAAGGGCATCCCAAGGAGATTTAGGCATCTTGACTTCAGGAGAAATCATGTACAGCAATGAGAGAAGCAGGGCAAGAAAGGGGAGGAAGCCAACTGTTTCTCTCAGGATATAGCCAGGAGATAGAAACCATGCATACCTGTTACCTTCCCAAAAAGAGTTTCAGGAATGGTTGAAGTGGGGAGAATATCAGAGACTTGGCAACCCTTAGTAACAACACACTTGGGTCATGAGAACCCGGCTGCAGACTAGGCTATCCATCCATGGTCCCCTACCACAAAGACTGATAAAGACGGCCCACGGAGGAGGATATCCAGCTGACTGGGGATGGGGAAGGGGGCAATGAGGAATTGGGGATAACAACTCATTGTTGGCCCACTAAACAATGTAACTCATTATGGACAATTAAAAAAAAAAAAGAATGGTTGAAGTAAAAGAGAAACTACTGAATGTCAGGAAGTAGCTGTCACCTCAGACCAGGGGTTCAGAGAGAACACTTGGGAGATGCTATCACTTAGAAGCTTGAAAGGTTGGGTGGCACCATGCAGCTGAAACGTGGACCACTGAGGGTGGAGTCTTGGAGTGCCCGACAAAGCAGAGAGGTGCTTTGTAGAAACCTGGTGCTCACAGAGTTTATAGGTCAAAGCCTAGACTGACAGTGTCAAAAAGCCAACCTTGCCTGCCAATTAATGAGACAAGGAATGGTGAACAGCAGTGAGAGGAGATGTACTCAGTGTGTGGCCATATTGGGAAGGAACAGAGGTCCAGTGACCCACAGGTCTCATCTAAACATGAGGCTTAAGTTTACAGACAGCAAGAGGGATGTGTGACTAAGCAGTCCGGGTACTGGTGGTTGGGGGGGGCAGGTTCTTGGCATCTTACTCAAATTGAAGAAAGGTGCACACAAATAGTGAAGCAGAACGACACTTTTATTAAGAATAAAACAATAGGAAAGTTTTGAATACCCTAATGGGAAGCAAGACAGAGAGAACTTGAAGGCACCAGGAAGTATGTTTCTAAGGGGAGGATGGGTCAATTGCTATGGGCAGAGTTTGGGTGGTCCCTAGTTGAGTGACAGGTTTGGTTATGTAATATTTTTCCCTATTGCACATGTTCCTTCCTATGATGAATCTGACTTTAATCATATGTACCCCGAGTTATGCATCAGCATGAGAGGAAATAGGGTAGTTCAGTTAAAGGACAGTTTGCCTTACTGCACATGCACCCCAAACCAGTCCAGGGTGCAGGGCCCCCTGGTGTTCCTATCCCAGACCCATCTAATAATATATTTGAGTTGGTACTGATCACAGAGAATGGTCACCACGGGGAGAGAAACTAGCTCACAGTGTGGAGGGAGGAGTACATACAGTTTGGTACAACCAGGAATCCTAGGTAGCCAACAGGTTGCCAGGTATTTTTAGGGTGCTTCCTGCTCAAGCCAAGCCATGTCTAAACGACCCCTAAGCTTGCTTGACCCAGTCCTGCTCAGAGTTGTGGCCCTTCCCACCACCATGGTCTCAACCAGATCCCCTTTTCCTTCCCCAGCATGAGATTCTTGGGGAAATTTGAATTCTTTGGGATCCACTGATTGCTTCAATAGTCTGGTAGAATTAGTGTCTCTCTTTATAGTGTCTTTATAGTAGTGATCTCTGTTTGTGATCTTTGTGACCTGGGTTGTCAATTAGACAGAACTTAGAAACACGGTGGAGACAAACCTCTGGGCACATCAGTCTTGGTGGATAGTGTCTTGGACTTCATAAAGAGAAAGCAAGTTGAGCCCCAGCTTTAGTCTCTCTCTCTCTCTCTCTCTCTCTCTCTCTCTCTCTCTCTCTCTCTCTCTCTCTCTCTCTCTCTCTCTCTCTCTCTCTTCCCTGACTGGACAACCTGATCATCTGCCTCAAGCTTTTGCCACCATAAGCAGCAAGCTGAGACGCTGAGGCAAACCCTTCCTTTCTACACTGCTTGAGGTGTGGAAATCAGCGACTTGGTGATGCTCTTTCTAACAATGTTACACATGCAAGACAGAGCATTTGTGGTTTGAACTTGAAAGATGTAAATACAACAGACTTAGGAAAACTGAAGTTAGGTTGTTTTGTTCTGATTTTTAAAGGGGGGTAAAAGAGAAAACAATGAAAATTGAATTCTTTCAGAGACTTAAGACTATTATAATGGACATACTTTTTTTAACCTTTGTTTCTAAAGAACTTAGTTGTATTTGTTCACTGATGTGCTCTGATCGTCCCCTCTGAATTATAGGCCAAGTCTTGTTGTTTAGCCTAAGAGAAGATTTATTTAGAAATTTCTTCTCAGGTATGGAACCATAACTAACATGTTGGCTAGAACAGAACTGCTGGTTAAGCATATTTTATTCTCCATTGAATGATTTTTATCAATATTCTGGGTTAGACAAATTATTTTTCTGGGTGATCCCTATAAATTCTACTCCTGTTTGAATGTTGAAATTTTGTTTCTAAAGTTTAATTTTAAAATGTTTGAATGTTCATTTTATGTATTTGAACTACAATAAACCAATTCTCTCTCTCTCTCTCTCTCTCTATATATATATATATATATAAAAGAGCAACTAATAGTCATCCTCAGTTACATCCTCAGCAAGTTCAAGGCCAACCTGAGCTACATGAGGCCTTGTCTCTAAATAAATAAAATAATCTTCTCTCCTTTCTGGTTATTTGAGCCTGCAGCTTCACACAGCCCAGGGACAGAGGGTGGTTTAGAAGTCAAGGTGAGAATTTGTATACAAGAAAGGACACAGCTTTACTCAAAATCCTCCAGAGGGTAGCTTTGGCCTAACCCTACTAGCAGATTCTGGAATATACATTATGCTGCAATCGTGTTCCCACCCCAGATATGAGAGGCAGAATTTTCTTTTTTTTTCCCCTGCACAAGATATTTTTTTAATTGTTCATAATGAGTTTCATTATTTAGTGGACAATGAGTTGTTATCCCAAATTCCATCCCCAATCAGCTGGATAGCCTCCTCTGTGGGCCTTCTGGATCAGTCTTTGTGGCAGGGGACCATGGATAGCTTAGTATTCAGCCCGGTTCTCCTGGCCCAAGTGTGTTGCTACTGAGGGGTGCCATGCCTCTGGATCATCTCCCCCACCACGGCTCTCACAATCTTTTTGCCCCTTCTTCCGCATAGTTCCCTGAGCCGTGGTGGGTTAGTATTAAGGCTGCTTTAATGTTGTGAGCTTAGGGGTCTTTGTGTCTAAAATCATTGGTTTCGAGAGGCAGAATTTTCACACTCATGCAGTTACCAGGCACTGGTCCAGATGTGTACTTGAGGGATGCAGATTTCCAGGTCCTTACAGTCATTGAGAAACAGGAAGAGTGACTAGTGACTTCAATAGTCCTGGGAAATATTATCAAGGTCAATCCTCTTATATAAAACTGCATTTAAATATAATTTATTTGCATTCCTTTGTACTTGAAATCATCACTATCATTTCTTATAATAATATCTAATATAATGCAGATGTTATATGGATAGTTGCTACACTATATTGCTAGGAAATAATAACTCAATAAGAAGTCTATATATGTTCAGCTCAGGTGAAAGCTTAAAATATTTTATTTATGAGAGAGAGAGAGAGAGAGAGAAAGAATGCCAGGACCTCCAGCCACTGTAAATGAACTCCAAACACATGTGCCCTCTTGTGCATCTGGCTTTACATGGGCACTGGGGAATTGACCTCAGGTCCTTCTGCATTGCAGGCAAATGCCTTAACTGCTAAGCCATCTCTTCAGCCCAGGTGAAAACTTTTAAACATGAGTTTTTATTTTGAGATAAGATCTCGCTTCAGCCCAGGCTAACCTGGAATTCACTACATAGTCTCAGGGTGGCCTCGAACTCAAAGCGATCCTACTACCTCAGGCTCCCTAGTGCTTGCATTAAAGGTGTACGCCATGGCTCCTGGTTTAAAAATGGTTCCGATGTGATGTGCACGTGTGGAGAGCTGACTGTAAGCGTGAGGGGCATATGGCCCAAGCACCAACAGCATTTTCTCTAGAGACGTGGCTCTAACAGATGCCTGACTTTCCTGCAGCCTTAATTAAACATCTTTCTGCTATTTTGAGACTTATCTGAAAAGATCTCTTCCTAAGAGTCAGTTGGTTCCAATTCTACTGAGACTTCATTACTCAAAGCCTTTTAAAATCATATATGAATCTAGAAGCAATGTTTCCCAATGGCAAGGTTTCTGTTACTATGACATAATACCTGAGAAAAACCAACTAAGAGGAAGAGACACTTATCTGGGCTCATTCCAGGGTCACTTGGCCTGGCTGCTTTGGGGCTTGTGGGGAGGGAGGACATAATGGTACAATCAATTCACCTCATGTTGGCCACTGAGTGCCTGGTTGCCATGAAGAATCAAATTCCAGGGTACCAATTCCCTAGGTGGCCCTGTGTGAGCTTGGTGAAATGCCTGTTAAGCTTTAGTTAACAGTATTCTAGGTTTCCATTAGCCTGTTTCTACCAGCTTCTCCAAGTTCCTCCCACAAACCCCACTTCTCCATACCAATTTTGTATATCATCCAGCTTCAGTCACTGTGATAAAATACTTGAGAAAATCAGCTTAAAGTAGGAAAGATTTATTTTGAGGGGAAGTAGTTGGGGATCAAGTTCTGGACATACGAGTTGCATGTCTGCAACACCAGCACTCAGGGGGCAGAGGTAGGAGGATGAGAAATTAAAAGCCATCCTCAGCTGTACATCAAGTCTGAAGCAAGCCTGGGCTATTTGCCTTGCCTTAAAGAAACAAAACAAGGCTGGGGCAATGGCTCAGTGGTTAAAGGTGCTTGCTTGCTGGCCTGGGTTTTCCCCCCAATATCCGCATAAAGCCAGTTGCACAAAGTGGCACATACATTTAGAATTCATTTGCAGTGGCAAGAGCCCCTGGTAGGCTTATTCTCTCTGCTCAAAAAACAACCCACCAACCAACCCAGGACCATGTGTATGCTAGGAAAGTACTTCCCAACTGGACTTCAACTCCAGCCCCTACATGGGCTATTTTTCAATCGATACACAATGGCATGCGTGTGTGTAATAATTCATGTGTGCAGCATGTAAGTCAAATCAGGATAGTAAGCATTTCCCCTCTTAAATAACCTCATGTTAAGAACCCTGGATTCCTCTTCTAGTTCATAAAGCATATGAATTCATGTGAGGCAGGGGAGTAGAACTTCCTCTACAAGGATAACAGGTTCTGGTATTCTTCGTCTGATCTCTGTCCTCTCCCCTTGCTACCCTCTATTCCTTCCACTTGTGTGAAGTTAATGTTCTTAACTTCCACACTTCATCCTGAGCCTCGTTGATTTCACCTAATGTCATATAGGTCCATTTAATTGCTGCAAATGATGGGATTTCCTTCTTTTATAGCTTGATAGTATTTGCATGTAATACATATATTCCATTTTACCAAGTCAGTCCATCCATTCATGCAAGCCTTCGTTGATTCCACAGCTTGTCTGTTTGAATAGTGCTGCGGGAATACACAAGTACTTTGACACACAGGAGTAGATGTGTGGTTTTTGACCAGAGTGTCTTGTAACTCAGGCTTGCCAAAAACTCACTATTGTAGCTGATGCTGATCTTGACTTTGATTTCACTTACTTGGGATACATATCCCACAGTGGGGTCATGGGATCATATGGTAATTCTATTTCTACATTTTTGAATGTACACGTGTAGCAACGATGTATCAAAACATTCCTTTGCATTTTTGGCATTTTTTTTGTCTTTTTGATGATAGCCATTCTTAAAATATTTTATTTATTCATTTTCAAGCAGAGAGAGAGAGAGGCAGACAGAGAATATGGGCGCACCAGGTCCTCCAAGTCACTGCAAATGAACTCCAGACACATGCGCCCTCTTGTGCATCTGGCTGTATAAGGGCACTGGGGAATCGAACTCTGGTCCTTCTGCATTGCAGGCAAACACCTTAGCCGTTAAGCCATTTCTTCAGCCCTGATGATAGCCATTCTAACTAGGGTAACATTGTTAGAATGGAAATGACCACCAGGGAGACCACTCTGAAAGGAAAGACTTTTTAATAGAAAGAAAGGGACCTCCGAGCTCCAGGCTATCTTCCAAATGGAAGAGAGCAAAAGGCAAGATCAAGATAAGGCTTTTAAGGGGAATGTCCAGCTTGGGGGAAGTGGTCAGGTGGTCACATAGCTCTCAGCATCAGGAAGGACAGTGCCTCTGGCCAGAGACACAGTAGGTGGGGGGGGGGGGCGTTATCTCCTGTTCCGGAGAGGCAGGCTGCAATCTCAGCCCTGAAACTTCCCCTGAGGCCAGCTGGGGGAGGGGACCAGGGTGTTGCCTGAATTCCAACCTAACAAACATGACAACTCATCATGGTTTGGTTTGGTTTTTGAGACTTTCTATTGCAGCCCAGCCTGAGCCTCCTGTGTGCTGGGAGGCTAGGCCTTCAGCAACACCGCTAGCCGTGGTTTTGGTTACATTTCTGATGATCAGCGAGCCTGAGCTTAAGCATTCTTTCCACAAACTCCTGGGTCATTTGGAGATCTTCTTGTGAGAAATGTCTATTCATATTATTTGTCCGTTTTATTTTTGCTGCTGAATTCTTTTAGTTCTTTGACTGGCATGGATATTAAGCCCTTGTCACACCCATGGCTTGCAAATCTCTCCCACTATTTGTACTGCTAAGCAGATATCCCTTAGCTTGATGAAACCCCACGTACTTTGTAGCCTTATATTTGGGTCTTATCCAAAAGAATTCTGTCCTATCAGTACTGATCTGTGGTGAGTCCTCTCTGCTTGTCAATTTGATAGGATTTAGGATCACCATGGAGACAATCTCTGAGAATATCTGTGAGCGGCTGTCTAGATTGGGTTGAGGTGAGAGAACCATGCTCCCATCCCACAGGCTGGGCTCCTTCCTGGACGGTAAGAATAGTGGAGCAGCACCATCCATTACTCTGCTTCCTTCCTCACTGTGCAGTAAATGTGACCAGCTCCGTCAAGTTCCTGCCACTACTGTAACTTAGAATTGCAAGCTGAAAAAAAAAAAACTTTCATAATTTTTCTCGTAAAAAATATTTTTATTTAGTTGAGAGTGTATGGGTTTGCTCTTGCCCTTGGAAGCCAATTTCAGACACTGTGTGAGTGCTGGGGTTGGGTTGGCAGGCTTTGCCGCCAAGTGCCTTTAACCGCCAAGACATCTCTCCAGCCCCTGAAACTATTTTTGTTAGGTAACCTAATCCAATAACTGAACGTGTTTTCCCCAAGTTTTCTTCTAGTAGTTTCCTAGTTTGGAGTCTAACATTTAGTGCTTTGATCCATTTGGAGTTGACTTTTGTGCGAGATGAGATAAGGGTCTAGTTTTACTCTTTTATATACATCCAGTTTTCCCAGCATTATTTACTGGGGACTCTTTTATTGAGAATTTTAATACATGAACATACTTTAATTTGATTACAATCCCATTATCCCTTTTGTATCACCCTCCACCCCTATCCTGCTGAACACCCTCTTTTTCCAAGTAGTTTCTTTCATCCTTTATGTCAAAATGCTGGTGAGCTCAGTATTTGCAAATCTCTTGGAGGTCATAGCATCCATTGTGCAGTTGTTGTAGAAATATCCGGTAATAAACAAAGTCTTTGCAGCAAGAAGAGAGGGGAGTTTAATTTTCACCCGGGCCCGGGGTCCAAGCATAAATGCATTGGCCATGAACCCCAGTTACAAAGATATTTTATAGTCCATACAGAGTAGGGTATGTAACATTATGCAAATTACCCTTATCTAGTAGTTCACACATTTACAATAGGTCTCAGGGAATTCAGATATTGTCCCCAGGTATTCTCTGGCCTCACCTCTCCTAATTTCCTTATCACAGTTAAAGCAATTACTTTTGTCTCAATGAACTTCAAAGCTCTGGTAGTTTTTCATCTCATAGCCATCTGTGGCCTAAAGAATGTAACAATGAATGTGGGGGGGGCAGTGAGCTCACACTCATTTTGCTACAATACAGTCATGTCCAGAGGTCAGTGCCCTGGTGTACTCTTCTTCCTGCCCCCTCTTCCACAATGTTTCCTGGGCCTTGGCGAACATGACAAAGAGGTCTCATTCAGTACTGAGCTCTCAACAGCCTCTTATTTTCAGCACTTTGATGAGTTTAGGGTCTTCTCAGTAAACGAAGCCATCTTGAGAAAGCGGCTTCTCTGGCTAGGCCTGGAAGTAGCACTAACGTTCTTTCCACCGCCTCCTCGACAATGCTGCTCCCTGAAATCTGGTGGGGGCGACAGAGATGTCTCCTGTAATGTCACTTCACAAGTCGTGGGTCTCCCTGGTAGCCATGGCCATCTGCAAAAAGTAGCTTCTGTAACCAAAAGTGAGAAAAACCCTAAACTATGAGTATAAACATAGCCATTTAGAGGTGATCTGAAGAGTACAACATATCCATGAAGCCACGGGCTTACAGTCTTCAAAACCATAGGCTTTTGATTCAATTTTCAGAACCAGGCATGGAGTAGCCCTTGAATTAGATTAAAAAGCAGTTGGTTACCCCCATAACAGACATGCCACTATTGCACCCATGGATCCAACTTGTGAAGAGAATTATCTCAGTGTGTGTTTTGGTATCTTTGTCAAAGATCAGTTAGTTGGTTGTGGATGTGTCTGTGAGTTCTACACTCTTCCTCTGGCCTAGATGAGCCCAGTCTTTTATTGTAGTTACTATAGCTTTGTAGTATGTTTTGAGATCTGCTATTAAGATGCCTACAGTTTTGTTTTTTCCCCCAAGACTGTTGTTATGGGTTGACTATAAATGTCCCCAACAGGCTCATATTTTGTACACTTGGTCCCCTGAGGATGGCACTACTTTGGAAATTTCAGAAACTTTAGGAGCTGGGGCTCTGCTGGAAGTAGATCACTGGGGCTTGGGGCATATCATCTGTTGCTCCTTCCTGTCTTGCTCTCTGCTTCTTGTTTGACATGAGGTAAAGTGTTTTCTCCATCACAATCTCCTGATGATATCATGATGTCTTGCCCCTCACATGGGGTCAAGCACCTATGGACTAAACCCTCTGAAACCATAAGCCAAAATGACTCCTACTTTTAAGTTGTTTTCTCCAGTATTTTGGTTACAAGGATACAAAAATAACTATTACAATTGTTTTTGTAACTTGGATTCTTTAGTCTGTGAAAAATGCCACTGGTATTTTAAAGGAAAATGCTTTGAATTCATCTATCAATTTAGATAATATGGACATTTTGACACCATTAATCCTTTTTTTGTTTTTTGTTTGTTTTTAAAATATATTTATTCATTTTTAAGTAGAGAGAGAAAGGAGGGAGGGAGGGAGGGAGGGAGAGAGAGAGAGAGAGATAAGAGAATGCACCAGGGCCACCACCTTGTGGGTCTGGCTTATGTGGGTACTTGGGAACTGAAGCCGGGGCCTTAGGCACTGGAGGCAAGTGCCTTAACCGCTGAGCCATCTCTCCAGCCCCTTAACACTATTAATTCTTCCAAAAATTTTAAAATATAGAATGCTTCAGAAATTTGTTATTATGCAAAGGCTATGCTAATCTTCGCTACATTATTCCTTTTGTGTGTGGTGAGTGCATGTTTGTACATGGATGCATGTGCTTATGCTCATATATGCACATGAAGGGCAGAGATTTATGTCAGGTGTCTTCCTCAATTGCTCTTAACTGTACTGTTATTATTAATTATTATTATTAGAGACAGAGTCTCTTACTGAAGCTGGAGCTCATTGATTTGTCTAGACCAGTAAACCCTGGAGCGCCGCCTGTTTCCACTTCCTCAGCAATGGGATTACAGGTACATGGACCATTGTATTCAGCTTTTATATGGTGCTGGAGATCCACACTCGGATCCTCATACCCACGCAGCAAGTTCTTTACTAAGTCCTCTCCCCAACATCAACATTATTAATATTGTTTCCTAAACTCATAGAGTATTGCTTTATCAAGATAAGTATCTGTCTCCTGAGGTATTTCAAGTAATACTTTAGACACTGCTTAATATCCAGTGTACATTGCAGATATGTTTCAATTCCCACCAGTGACAAGTTCATTCCATGCTGGTTTTTTTTTTTTTCTGTGTGTGTGTGTTTGTGTTTGCTAGGTTATCATTTCCCAATGTTCTTCCTTCTAATGTGGCTGCTGTCCGTTGACTTCAGTTTTTGGTATGGATAACGGATGTGTGAAAAACAAACAGGATTTCTAAACCGCTAGAGTTTTGTCAGGTATGTGTTGGTTGACTGCTTCTGTCTTTCATTAGTTAGAAATAGGCATACTAGGAGAATGTGGTTTCCTGATGAAAAGAGGAAAACACACAGGAACTACGTAGCACTGTCTTCCTCAAAGGATACTTTCAACTGCAAATAATAAAACATGCAAGGGGGCTTTGGGGAGAGAAAGAATTTTTCCTCTAACCTCCTAGGTTTAATCATAGAGGGCTTTTTGTATTAACCTAAGAGTTAGTAAGAGAAAATGCAGATCAAAGCCACATATGTATATAAAGGAGCTCAGAAACAAATGTGTTCAAGAGGAAGATTAGAACATGGGGCTTTAAACTCCCTTTAAGGAGGGATGACAGGAAATTAAACAACAAAAAGGGGTGCAGAAAGGGCACTTATAGGAGACAAATGATGTGTAGGAAGATCAAACTAGCCCTTTGGAGAATGAGGGGGTGATGTAATGGTTCTGTGACAATGTCTGTCTCGGTGTGGTGACATTCCTCGTGGTTTCTGACACAAGGAGTTCATTTTCTTCAGTCATCTGTGGAAGGACTTGACTCCTGTGAAAGGTTCTACTTTTATTTTTTATGTATTTAAAAATATTTTATTTATTCATTTTTAAGCTATCTCTGCAGAGAAAGAGAGAGAGAGAGCATACCAGGGCCACCACCTTGTGGGTCTGGCTTATGTGGGTCCTGGAGAATTGAACCTGGGGCCTTAGGCACTGGAGGCAAGTGCCTTAACCGCTGAGCCATCTCTCCAGCCCAGGTTCTACTTTTGGACAGTGTATATCAGTCAGGGTTCTCTAGAGGAAACAGAGTTGATAAAATGGATAATAAAAGGGAATTTATTGGGGTAGCTTACGACAGTCCAAAAATAGCACTCTGTAGGCCCACAGGTGAAGAAACCAGTAGCTGTTCAATTCACGTGGCTGGAGGCCTCAGCAATCCCAATCCAGCCCAGAAGGCCTGATGGCTCCCTGGGGAGCAGCTGCTCTTCAGTCCACAATGTGAGGCCGAGGAAACTGGGTTTCGATGTCCAGGAAGGGTAGGAGAGCAGAATGCGTGTGCAAGTCCCGAACAAGCACCAGCAACCAGGGAAGGAGGAAGAGTGTCTCATTCCCCTTAAGCTTCCTTATATTTAGTGTCCTTCTGGAAGGCCCACCCACTGGGGGAAAGGGCTCACTCTGGAGAAGGGAACTCTTCCCTTCTCCAAAATCCCAAAAGGATTTTGTCAATCCTTCCTGGAGGCAAACTCAGAGACCCGCCCAAGATTACTATGGATTAGATCAAGTTGACAAATTTAACCATCACAAGTCTTCTCCAAAATCCCAAAAGGATTTTGTCAATCCTTCCTGCAGGCAAACTCAGAGACCCGCCCAAGATTATTATGTATTACATTGGCCAACTGACAAATAAACTTAACCATCACAGACAGGTAAATGATTTTAGAAATTCAAATGGATTCAGCTCAAAACAACTGTCAAACCATAGTAGCTCCTTCTGGAGCTTGAGCATCAGCTCCCAAGAGGAGTCTAGAGATGCACGCTTCCAGGTACTAGCTGCCTTTCCCTGCCAGCGATTCCTCACTCTCACTGCTATATGTGTTGTCTTCATTCTTAGTTGGCTTTTTTTTTTTTTTTTGGTTTTTCGAGATAGGGTCTCGCTCTAGTCCAGGCTGACCTGGAATTCACCTTGTAGTCTCAGGGTGGCCTTGAACTCATGGTGATCCTCCTACCTCTGCCTCCCGAGTGCTGGGATTAAAGGCATGTGCCACTATGCCCGGCTCAGTTGGCTTCTTTATTGCAGAAGGAAAAGGAATTACTGTAGCCTTGCTTGTATTCATATTCTCATCCGGAAGAAGATACCCTCTCTTCCCCAGAGTCAGACAAAACTAAGCCTCACTCTGATCAACCTCTGAAATGACAACTGTGATGCAAGGGTCATTGCACTGGAACAGCACCCAGAAAGCACTGATTCATCGCTGGGGCCATGCGATGACTTGACGCAGCTCCACCTGCTTACCTTTCTAGTCAGCATGCTGACCACTCAAGGAGAGCCTTGTCTAACCTGGTGTGTGGTCTAAGCTCAAGGCACAGAGGTAAACCACTGTCCGGAGCCTGCAGTCACCTGGGAGTCCAGGATTTGGGGGTTCAGGGAGGGGCTGTGAAGCCTGTTTTAGCCAAGAATTAATGAGACAAACTCAGAGAAAGAAATATTATGAATTATTAACTTTATTTAGGGAGAACTCATTGCAGGGGAATTAAGATCCAAGGAGAAGGCTAGCTGAAAGACTCAAGCAAGTGGAGAATTCTCCTCCTTGCCCAGCTAGAAAGGGAGAGAGGAGACAGGGAGAATCTTCATCACAGAGAAATCTCTGGGGGTAAAAAGGTTCTGGAGGAGGCACATACATGCACACATGAAAGGCAAAACAAGAACCAAAAGATCAGCCGGGTGTAGTGGTGCATGCCTTTAATCCCAGCACTCAGGAGGCAGAGGTAGGATTGCTGTGAGTTTGAGGCCACCCTGAGACTACAAGGTGAACTTCAGGTCAGCCTGAAGTGAGTGAGATCCTACCTCAAAAAACAAAACAAAATGAAACAAACAAAAAAACCAAAAGATCCCCTTCACATAAGACTAGAAAGGTTGAAAGGGTTAAGAAATTATCTGAGGATTCAAATCACTGAGAAATCGTACATATGATCAAAGAAAGAAAGACCCCAAAGCATAACACAGGTAGAGGGCCATCAGTGCTCTCCCTTTCCCAACCTGGCTACGTGGGGTCAGGAGGGGTCACAGGAAAAAGAGGGCTGGCTTACGTATTAATCTCCATATGGATTAAATATCCAATTAGGGTGAGCCTGGTTGCCAGACTCAGGTGTGTGAGAAATCTGATTGGCTCATGGACTCAAGGTAAATTGAGGAGGGACCAGAACTGATTGGTTTGTGGACTCAGGGGGCTGATCCAGAGAAGCTGAACCTAGAAAGAAGCAGGAAGTTCCTGCTGGGAAATGTTGCTGGCAGCCATGGTGAATAAGACAGGATCTGATGTGAGTTCCAGTTTTGCCAGGAGTACAGAATGACATTTCCCTGTTCCTCTTTGGGCTTCTGATCCTGACTACCTGTAAAATGTTATCTTACTCCTCTTTCTGCTTTAATAGGACAGATGAAGGCAAGGCTGACTGTGATGGTTTCTTGTCAACCAGGTCTTATTTGATGATCTTGGGTGGGTCTCTGATGTTGTTCACAGGAAGGCAGCCCTCTCAGTAGGAGGGGAGCTAGAAATTAATATCCTTCCTGAGTGCAGTAAGGAAATTCCAGAAACTCAAGGAGTTAACAAGTCTGGGAAAGGGTTACAAAACCCCACCCCAAGGCTATATAAAGGGGAAGGAAATCTCTCTCCTCCCCTTCTTGGAAAGGTGATCAGTCTCTTTTGCTATTAAGGTACTTTTCCTGATCTGTAGCTTCAATACATCCTTTCCTCCCATAAACTGTGCCTGGTTTGGAGGTTCATCCCAGTGGTGTGTGGCTGACTACAACACTGACCCTTAGAGCATACATAATCACCACCTTGTTTCCCAAGCTGTATGAATTTCTTCAGACCACCTTGTAGGACCTAAACTGATATGCTAGACAGGACCACCATACATAGTAGAGCAGAGCAGGACTGCTTAACGATGCCTACTTCTTGTCCTTCCCAAATCCTTTATTTAAATCTAAAGTTCAGTTCAGTATTGTGGGGACAGAGTTGGGAGTCACTGGCTCCTTCTATCTCTTACCAATATGGCCCATTCAATACCTCTCTGCTTTTCATCATTGTCTCTGACATACCAAGGTGGGTGGCTCAGCCTAGATTGTTGGGGCTGCTGGAGCCCAGGCTTTTATCCTAAAAACACAGGTTCCAGGACCATTTATGAGCTTCTTGTATGTGTGGGTGGGCTAGGGAGGGTTAATTCTGCTTAATCTGCATGCATGACCCAAAGAGTTGCAGAATGGAGGCAAGTGCCTTAACTGCTGAGCCATCTCTCCAGCCCAAGAGTTACAGAATGGAAGCTGGAAAATCCCTTGTATCCATTACAAATATGTCCAGCATGACATCACTTAAGGAAGTGAGTGCTGTGATGGGACCCAGAATGAATGCACAGTTTATAAAGGAATTTGAAAATGTAGTAATTCAGAGGAAGTGAGGCTCTTAAAACAACAGACCAGCCGGGCATGGTGGCACACGCCTTTAATCCCAGCACTCCGGAGGCAGAGGAAGGCGGATTGCTGTGAGTTCAAGGCCACCCTGAGACTACATAGTGAATTCCAGGTCAGCCTGGACTAGAGGGAGACCTACCTCAAAAAAAAAAAAAAAAAAAGACCAATTCATGATATGTTTATAGAAAGTTTCTACTTAATAAAACAATTGAAAAAAAAGCAAAGAAGAGAACCCTGAGAGAGTTGTTTCACGATGCCGGATAGAAAGACAGGGAAAATTAAAGGGACATAGGAAGGAAAAGGTCCTCACTACAGAGTCTAGTTGAAGTCTCACAACAGCTGGGAATCTAGAATTCCAGCATAATTTACATTTGTTGTCTACATAGAGACATTCCTTTTATACAGAAGCATCTTCAAATGAGATTAAAACAGCAGTGAGTCATGCTCAAGGTCTAGGCACATGACCTTGAAATTCAATCTTATCCTTTCCCATGTATCCTCTGAGTATCTCTCAAGCAAGATGGAACCTTTATTTACAGTAAAAACATCTCACACTGTACACACCAGGAACCACCCTGGGATCTCATTTAACAAAAAGGAAAAAGATTCCTTGCAACCCTTTGAGATTTAACTTCAGAGACCTCCAAAAATAGCATTATGGTTACTGTAAAGCCAGACCACTCTCTTGAGAAGCCCACACCCCTGGGCGTGTATACTTTCCCCAAGTGCCCAAAAACTCAAACTCTTGTTTCCTACTGTCTCTGAACATCCTATCTCACCTGAGGGGCAGGACTCTCAGGAGCTGAAGCTGTATCCCAGGCCTGAGCCCCACTACTGCTCAAACCACAAGTCACAGGAATTAAGGATGAAGTCAGTAAAATCAAGTGACTTCCTGTGAGGTGATTCCATACTCAACATGTATTCTTTCTAACTTAGCTTCTCATGTAAATGCTCCTTTTGAACAAAAATGTTAAAAGCCAGGCAGGGTGGTGCACGCCTTTAATCCCAGCACTCAGGAGGCCAGAGGTAGGAGGACTGCCATGAGTTTGAGGCCAGCCTGAGACTACATAGTGAATTCCAGGTCAGCCTGGGCTAGAGTGAGACCCTACCTCAAACTCCCCCACCCCCACAAAAAGTCAATCTGGTCTTGTGCTAATTATCTGGTCATGAAAAAAAAAAAAAATAGGAATTTTAGTTTAAGTACTCTAGCCCAGGCTAACCTGGAAATCACTCTGTAGCTCCAGGCTGGCAATTCTCTACAACTCCCTCCAGAGTGCTGGGATTAAAGGTGTGTGCCACAACACCCTGTCAATTAAATTTTTGACTTTACATATTGAGAAGCAGACTGAAGGGAGACAGTGAAACTTTTAGTTTCACGCTGTGATAGGCTTTGCTAACATTTAGGACCTGTATCTGAAGTACAATGAGTTAAGAATGCTTCAAGATTTAGGGATTTTTTTTTTCCTTTTTCCTGATTGATATTTTTTTCTTTTCAGGGTTGGAAGGGAAGGAAGAGCTATGAAGACTATTGCAGGCACAGTGGAGACATAAGTAGGTCATGGCCTCAGAATATGGTTCCTTGACTTACATATGTTAGAGGAAAAGGCAGTTAGGAAACAGGATGAGTACTCTGGCCCTGCTCCCTGACAGCACAGAGGGAGAATTTGACAGAGTAATACCTCTGACTAGAGTAATCTATGAGCAAACCTTACTCATTATTAACATCCCATACTTTTCCTACAGCTTCTGACATTTTTGGAAGCCTAAAATTGCTTTCCTTTGTCTTGTAATTCCTACAGAAATCTATTGCTCTTTGTTAAGGATGCTACACAAGCCACTGTTTTGAGTTACCTTTCATTGAGATCTGACCTTATTACATGTACTCATGTGTTATAAACTTGCATATTTTCTAGTAGTTAATTGGTCTTTTTGAAATGGGAATTTCAGAGTGTCTTTAAGAGAAATGAGACTTCTCAGCCTTTAGTAGGGCTAGAATCCAGGAGTTAGGGCGCCAGAAAATGCAAAGGTCATGGCAAAACTTCTACTTTCACTGACTCAGTGGTCTCTGGATTCTTGTCTTGGGAATTCAAAGAGTTGAAATCCGCAGACAAGAGGTTTTATTAGATTACAGATAAAACATAAGAGAAGGAAAGCACATTTTTTGCCCAAGGAGGAAAGCGGTTCCAGGAAATGAAGAAGCCCATTGGAGACCTTTGAGAGTAGTTTTTTACATGAGCACCCTAGACAGGTGGTGGCCTAGTCAGTTCAATTCTAATGTCGGGATCTGGGGCCAGGGTTTCTAGGAAAGCATGATCTTCCCAGGAATGGTGTAAGCTTTATTCTCCAAGAATCTTTTTTTTTGGTTTTTCGAGGTAGGGTCTCACTCTAGCCCAGGCTGACCTGAAATTCACTCTGTAGTCTCAGGGTGGCCTCAAACTCATGGTGATCCTCCTACCTCTGCCTCCCAAGTGCTGGGATTAAAGGCGTGCACGACCACGCCCGGCTTCTAAGAATCTTTTACAGAGGGTATGACTTTTCCAGAAACAAAGAAATAAGAGGAAAAACCCCAATAGGTTCTCCTTGCAGGCTCAATGACACTTCTTGCATTTAATCAAGGAGAAAGCTATTCACTTTGGGGGTCCCACTATCCTTAGCTGTCAATTTCGATTTTTTATTCTTCACTCAAAAATATGTTTTATTAGCCAGGAGGCAGAGGTAGGAGGATTGCAGTGAGTTCAAGGCCACTCTGAGACTACATAGTGAATTTCAGGTCAGCCTGGACTAGAGTGAGCCCCTACCTGGAAAAAAAAAAGAGAGAGTTTTATTTATTTGTAAGGGGAGGGGGAAAGAAAGAAAGAGAAAGAATGCACCAGGGCTTCTAGCCACTACAAATGATCTCCAGATGTGAGCACCAACACCTTGGGCACTTGGCTTTATGTGGGTACTGGGGAATTGAACCCAGGTCTTTAGGCTTTGCAGGCAAACACCTTAACCACTGAGCAACCTCTCCAGCCCAATCTATCTTTTTTAAAAAAAAAAAAAACTATTTTCATTTATTTGTAAGCAGTGAGAGATGAAGAGAAGAAAGACAGAGAGAATGGGCTATGTTGCAGTCGCCACACGCCACTGGGATGAATCTCCAAACCAGGTAGTTTATGGGAGGAAATGATTTATTCAGGCTACAGATCCAGGGGAAGTCCCATCACAGTGAAAGAGGCTGGTCCTCTTTCACAGGTCCAAGCAGAGAGAGAAGCCCATCACCAACACCATACACATGGAACAGCAAACAAGAAGGAGGGCCAAGAAGTGAATTTCTTCCATTTTATATAGCCTTAGGGTGGGGTCTTGCAACCCTATCCCAGACTTAATGGCTTCCTGAGCCTCTGGAATTTCCTTCTTGCACTGCCCACACAGGAAAGGATGTTTACTTCTACCTCCTTTGAGCTTCCTGTTGCGGTCAGCTTTCTAGTTGCTGCTGTAGAAAGAACTCAAACAAAAGCGGCTTGTGGAGAAATGGGTTTATTTGGCTTACGGACTCCAGGGAAGACTCCATCCTGGCAGGGAAGATGATGGCACAAGCAGATGGGTGGACATCACCTCTGCCATAGCACTGGAAATAGCGGCAGAAAGGTATGCCAAACGCTGGCAAGGGGAAGCTGGTTTATAACCCCATAAGCCCGCCCCCAACAACACAGCTTCATCGAGGTTGTAAAACCCAAACTGCCATCAGATGAGGATTGACCTATCAGAACACATTCATTTGTTTGTGGGGGACACCTGGAGCAAACCATGACAGTCCGCCCCTGGCCCCCACAAACTAATAATCATACAAAATGTAATTACAGTATGTTCAGCTCAACTCTTAAGTCGCCACAGCTTTCAACTGAGCCATAATACCAAAAATAAACCCGTAATGGCACAGAACATTCACACTGCTAAACATGAGGCACAGCAAAAATAGACTGAACAAGATTTGAAATAAGCAGGGCACCATCAATCTCTAACTCCAAGTTTAATGATTCTAACCAATAAGTCTCTTGGAGATTCAATTTCACCCCTCCAGCTTGGCTACTCAGAGTCTGGGAAAATTTCATCCGGTGCTGGCAGCTTGCCTTGGCACCCATCCATAGTCCTGGAATTCACTGGGTCTCCATTGCAACACACAGTTCATCCTCATGGCTCCATTGGGCTCCATGCAGGCAACCTAGCACACCTGCTTCACACGCTGATGGCCATTTTTCAAAAACAAAACTGTGTTGCAAATCCAATGACCCTCTCTTCTTCCATTTGCCATACTCCACAGAACCAGGTGGGCTACCAACTTGTTAATCCAGGGGGGATCAAAGCATTCAGGCCCCTTACTTCAGAGTCCACATTCTTCCTGTTGTTCCAATGCAGACCACCTGGCCCAATCTCAATGGCTGTAATCTCTCAAACAATTGAAGGTGAAGGGTAGCAGTTTCGACCCAAAGATCTTTCTTTCTGTGCCATCTCCATCTGCTCACACCATCTTTACATCAAGCAACCCTGCACAGGTTCCCAGGACACAGGCAGACAGAACACAGCAAGCCTCTCACGCAAACTGCTTCTGGCACAGTCCTGACAAAGTTCTTTCTCACCCTCATAAACCAAACCTCACAGTCCATAGCTCTCAATACATTCAGGTCTTTAAACTCTGATCAGAATGATCCATCAGGCTATACTTACAGCACTGCAAGGTGTCTCTTAGGCTGAGATTTCAAACCTGTCCATATTCCTCCTACAGATCAATTCCAAAATGCCAAAGCCATAGAATCAGGGTTCTAGCAGCAACAGATGACCCCACATCCTGGTACCAAAACTGTTGCGGTCAGCTTTCTAGTTGCTGCGCAGAAAGAACCCAAACAAAAGCGGCTTGTGGAAGAATGGGTTTATTTGGCTTACGGACTCGAGGGGAGACTCCATCCTGGCAGGGAAGATGATGGCACGAGCAGACGGGTGGACATCACCTCTGCCACAGCACTGGAAATAGCGGCAGAAAGGTGTGCCAAATACTGGCAAGGGGAAGCTGGCTTATAACCCCATAAGCCCGCCCCCAACAACACAGCTTCATCGAGGTTGTAAAACCCAAACTGCCATCAGCTGAGGATTGATCTATCAGAACATTCATTTGTTTGTGGGGGACACCTGGATCAAACCATGACACTTCCTTACATCCTGCCCCCTACTGAGAGGCTGACTTCCTATGAACATCCTCAGAGACCCACCCCAAGATTACTTGAAAGGTCAAGTTGACATCAAAACTTAACCATCACAGGCACACTAGGGCCTCCAGCCACTACAAAGAGACTCCAGATGCATGTGTCACTTTGTGTATCTGACTCTACGTGGGCACTGGAGAATCAAACTCAGGTCCTTAGACATTACAGTCAAGTGCCTTAATCACCGAGCCATCTCTCCAGCCCCCAATCTATCTTTTTTATGTCCTACATTTATTCTTTGGGGTCCCTAGCTAATTTAGCAAGTTGAAAAAAAAAAGGTTTAAGGGTAAATTATAAATTATGAGTAATGATAAATGCCTAAGAAAAGCTTTGGGCTATCTTTATGACAGAAGAAACATAATCCAAATAAAAAATGTAAGATTTTGTGGGTGACTGCAAAAGTGTACATGCTGAACAAGTTGTGGTCATCCTTGAAATCTGAGCCACTACTGCCACTGATCTTGTGAGGGTAATGGGTGGAAAAAAATTTCTGTGGAGAGCAGGCTGGACCCTGCTCTAAACTGTATGAAACAATGGCTTTCACTGTGCCTTGCACTGGGGCAACTCCATTTCACAAAGCTGCAGTTGGCTCCATCATGAGCACACTGCATTCCATTTGTCCCCACTGACACCTGAGGTACAAATATCTTCTCCATATAAATCAAAAGGTGCCACATAGGCCAGGCACGGTGGTGCATACCTTTAATCCTAGCACCCGGAGGCAGAGGTAGGATTGCTAGAGAAAGAGACTCTACCTCAAAAACAAAACAAAACAAAACAAAAAAAGGTGCCACTTATAAGCTTATCAAAATAGACTGAGAACATATGGGCACATGAGCATTTTAAAACTATCAGAAATACCAGATCTGAGAATTTATTAAACACCCTAGACCAACAAATGGCTCAACACCCTCATCAGAATCCCATAAAAGGCAGAATGTGATGCCAACACCCAGTCCACTTATCCATCCATCCATCCAGCCCGCCTGGTACATGTCTCAATGAACTTTTTTGTTTGTTTGTTTTTTGAGGTAGGGTCTTGCTCTAGTCCAGGCTGACCTGGAATTCGCTATGTAGTCTTAGGGTGGCCTTGAACTCACAGCAATCCGCCTACCTCTGCCTCCCGAGTGCTGGGATTAAAGGCGTGTGCCACCACACCCGGCTTCAATGAACTTTTCAGAACCTTGACTACCCCACTGCTTGACTTTGTCCACCAGAATTGCAGTCCTTCCATCTGTCCAGGCCAGCCATGCTCCTCCTTAACCCTTGGTATCTACTCTGGTGTGTGCATATTCATGTGAAGTGTACTGTGTGACTTGAGAGCTAACAGTAGTGATTACAACTGGATTAAAATAGTTTGTGATTGTTGAAGGCTAGCTATCCAGGGAAACCAAGACTTCTTGGTAAATATAATCATGAAACCCGCTGGTAGAATGGAAATGACCACCACGAGAGCCCACTCTGAAAGGAAAGGTTTTAATAGGAGGAAAAGCGAGCTGCCCGGCTATTTTCACCAAAGGAGGAGAAAAGAGCCCATGGCAGGGTCAGATCAGGGCTTTAAAGGGGAACGCCCAGGTGGCCACATGCTCTCAGGATCAGGAAGGATCGGGAAGGACAGTCCCTGGGGCCAGACTGAGATACAGCACTGTAGGGCTTTATCTTCTGTTTAGGAGCCTGAGGCTTTATCTGTAACTCTTGTTGACACTTCTCTTGAAGCTGGTTGGGGCAGGGGACCAAGGTGCTGCCTGAATTCCGACCTAACATCCACATAATGTTCAGTAAAGTCTTAACATCTTGAAAGACACCCGTGGTTCTGACATGGTGTGCTCAACAATTTCCTTCAAGTTAGAAGACAACACCCAGCAGTGCTTGTATCAGCAAACACTTGCAAAGTGCTCATGTGAATGCACAGCTGTACTGACACCCACCACCTGGTGCTACCAGGAGCTGAGTACTCACAGGGCTTGAACTGTCATGCATCTGTGCAGACTGGCCTTACTCCTTGTTTGGATGGTCCTCTATCTCTGCCACTATAAATACAATAACCTTTTTTCCCAGGTTACTATCGATGCAAGATTTTTGGGTCCAGGGAGGGACTATGCAGGAGATCCCAGGCCTGTAAATCCCAACTTCTGGGTCCTTAGCTGATTTAGCAAAGAACTACAAACACAACCACCTACCAACCAGATTCCAATACGGGTAAATCAGGAATTATGAGGTTTATTTTAAGATCCAGGTGAAGGCTAGCTGAAAGACTCAAGCTGGACTCCTCCTTGCCCAGGTGGGGAGAACTCTGGAGAAGACAGACAGGGACACGGGGAGACACACACACACACACACACACACACACACACACACACACACAAAGTGAAGCATGAGCATAGCCCCTCACCTTCACAAGGGACCACAAAAAGCTAAGAGGTGGGGTAGTACAGGGCTCAGAGCTTAAAACACACATGTAATAAAACAAGAAAAAGCCCCAAAACAAGATAGGAAAAGTGCCCAGACAAGAAGAAATCTTCCCCACACCATTCCCAGCCTGACTGGGAAGGAAGAAGAGCTTACCAAAGTGGGGTGCCAAGAGAGTCTGGGCCAGTCAGGAGATTCAAGAATCAGGAAGGTTGCATGCACGTGCCAGGCACATCCTGAGCCTTGCCATCAGACTCAGGTGTGTAATAAGGGAGAGACCAGACTGGCTTGTAGACTCAAGGGGCTAACTCAGGAAGCACAGCCCACCCAGGTGTGCAGGAGTGTGGCTTGCAGCCATCTTGGACGAGACTGGGTCCACCAAGGTCAAGGTAGCACCTATATTCTCCTTGGGCATTGTCTTTAGTTGTCTGCCTATTAAAAAACTTTCTGCTGTCTCTCCTTCGTTATTACAGGCTACTCACTCCAGGTTGGAGTTAGGAATTAAAGGTGTTAGGTTTCAGGATTCCCAATAGAATACCAAGGCAGAAGGCTTCTAGGATCCAAGATTGTATTGTAACCCGGGAAGAGAAAGGAGGGAGAGGGTGGTATCACTCCATGAGGAGGGGGATGATGGTAGGGGAATGGAGCAGGGTGGGGCAGCAGGTGGGTTTTATGGAAGAGGGAGGAAATGCTCCGTGAAGGTGGTGTGTAGGTAGGGCGTGGGGGGATATACTCAATTATCCCAGGAGGATGTCCCTGAGGCCCAGGGTTGGGGAGAGTGGTAGGGAGGTAGGTAGAGAGCTCTGAGACTGAGACTTTTGTTTTGTTTTCGAGGTAGGGTCTCACTCTAGTCCAGACTGACCTGGAATTCACTATGTAGTCTCAGGCTGGCCTCGAACTCACGGCGATCCTCCTGCCTCTGCACCACCATGCTTGGTTTCTCTGAGACGTTTAAAAAATAATATTTTGCTGGGCATGGTGGCGCACGCCTTTAATCCCAGCACTCGGGAGGCAGAGGCAGGAGGATCGTCGTGAGTTCGAGGCCAGCCTGAGACTACAGAGTGAATTCCAGATCAGCCTGAGCTAGAGTGAAACCCTACCTCGAACCCCCCCCCCAAATAATATTCTTATTTACTTGTAAGGAGTGAGGGAAAGAGAAAGCTGGAGGGGGGGTTGAATGGGCGCGCCAGGGCCTCCAGGAGCATGCGCCCCTTTGTGCACCTGGCTTTCCCTGGGCACCGGGGACTAGAACCCCGGTCGTGGAACCCCGGCAGCGAACGCCCTACCGCGGAGCTATGGTGACTAGCTCACGCACCGCGTCTACGGTGTGGAGAACCGCTCTTCCTGCTCGGCTTTACCTGCTCGCCCGCCATGGCTGTCGCGGTCCGTCCCCGGAGTCGTCCTCCCTCGCCTCGACCAGCCCGGAGTCGCCGTGCACATGGCGGGCCCGGGAGGCCGCGTCTGCGCGTGCGCGTGAGCGTGCGCGTGCGCGGTGGCCGCGGAGCGCCCTTACCCAGGAGGCAGCGCGCGGGCCGCTCCAGGCGCGCCCCTCCCCCCGGCGCCCGGCCGCCATGGGAGCCGCCACCGCCGCCGCCGTCGTCGTCGTCGTCGTCGCGCAGCGTCCGTGCTCCTTCCGCCCGTCCTCGTCCTCAGGGCTCGGGTCAGGCCGACCCGCCGCGTGCACGGTAAGCGTCCCCCGTCCCGCCGCCCCGTGCCCGCCAGGCCGGCCGGCGTCAGGCCCTCCCGCGCCGCCCGGCTCCGGGGTGGGGCGGGGGCGGGGGCTGCTCGGCGCGGGGCCGCCATCTTGCGCTGGCCGCCGTGGGGTGCGCGGGCCGGAATGGCCGCGCGTGCGGGGGGACGGGACCCCGGGAGGAGGCCGCCGCGGCCCGGGTCTCCGCGTGGGCCCACCGCGCACGCGCCGCCGGCTCCCGCTGTGGCTCCGCGGGGCTTTTGTGTGCGTGTCCGGGACCCTCGCGGCGCACGACCTCCTCCTTCCCGGTCCCCCCGAGCGGAAGCGGGGCGACGCGGTGTCCCCAGCTGAGCTGGATTCTTGCAAGTTTTCACCGCGCTTTGCAGAGAGGAAGGACCTTCTCACGATTGAGCCCACGTTTTTTAAAAAATATATATTTATATGTATAATATATTTTTAATTGCAAGCTGAGAGAGATGGAAAATGCAGAGAACGGACCCCCGGGTCCGCAGCGGCTGCACAGGAGCTCCAGTTGCGTGCGCCATCTTGTGCATCTGGCTTTGCAGGGGTTCTGGGGAATGGAACTTGGGTTCTGATAGCTTTGCAGGCGTGCGCCTTCACCACTGAGCCCAGCATGTTCCGTTTTTTGTTAGAATGAGGTGAGAAGAGGCTTGCACTCCCAAATTTAAGAAATTCTGTTTAGTTTACCATTTTTTCAGTTTCAGGGTTTTTTTTTTTTTTGGTAATATTTATTTGCAAGGAGAGAAATACAGGCGCAGAGAGGGACACAGCCGCTGTGAGTGAACTCTCTGTGCATCCGGCTTTCCGTGGCTGCTGGGGCATCCAACCCAGGTCGCAGGCAGGCAGGCGCCTTCTCTCCAGCTCCCTAGTTTTCATGTTTGTAAACATCTTGCCCCCAGACAAAGTATGTTGCAGGTATGATAGTTCTTCCCTAGGTATTGTACATGTGTGTGTACATTTACATAATACATAATCAGCATTTACATACTCGTAATTATATCCTTGAAGGATAGGTCTTCCTCTGCTCAGTTATTCCTGTCTGGAAGCAGACTAAGACAAATTCTTCCCTATTCTCCTAGGCTATTCTAAATCCAGTCAAGTTGACACTGAAGATTACCATTATACTGACCACCTGTTTCATGAGGCTGGGAGTTCTGCATTCCAGCTGAACAATATAGAACCACAGGCTGGACACAGAAGCTAAGAGAACCCAGCTGCCTCCATTAGTGCATGTTAGTGACGCTTGTAGCCATGTGAAAATAAAAACCACACCTCTGGAGTTGTGTGTGTGTGTTTTTGTTTGTTTGTTTCAAGATAGGGTCTTGCTCTAGCCCAGGCTGACCTGAAGTTCACTCTGTAGTCTCAAGATGGCCTTGAACTCAGTGGTGATTCTCCTGCCTCTGCTTCCCAAAACTGGGATTAAAGGCATGTGCCATCCATGCCTGGCTGACATCTTTTAAATTTTTATTCATATTTACAAGCAGAGAGAGAAAGCACGCACTGTGAGTGACCTGGGATTAAAGGCATGACTGGCTTGGTTTTTTTTTTGGGGGGGTGTAGTTCAAGGTAGGGTCTTCCTCTAGCTCAGGCTGACCTGAAAGTTCCTGTGTAGTCTCAGGGTGGCCTCAAAGTCACAGTGATCCTCCTACCTCTGCTTCCTCAGTGCTGGGGCCATCACACTGGCATCTCTGTTTTTTATCTTTGGGAAGGCAGTTACTTTCTCCAAGGATGCACTAATATTTAATGGTGCTATTGTCACTTTAAAATAAATTCATATTTTTAAGAAATTCTCAAGTAGACATTTTGTCCTTTGATGTTAACCCAACAACATGCTTCCTTTTTTTAGCTTTGGTATTTCTTTAGGGTAATAAGTGGATACTTGGAGTTGATTTGCATTTGTTTAGAGCTCATGATAAAAGAAAGTTGATTAGTTTCTGAACTAACCCTTCTAGCTTTCAGTCTGTGTTTATTTTTTTTGTGTCTGTTACTTGTGTCCAGTCTAAGAAGCAAAGCCTGGAGGGGCTTGGGAGAAGTCAGGGGTTTCGGTCTATCCTAACCTCTATTGTATTTTCTGCCATGTTTTCTCATTAATTCACTTTTTCCCATTCAGGGTTTGAGATTATTTTACTGTCAACTATACAGGATTGCTAACTGTTGCTAGAAAATCCTTCATAACAAAATGCATCAGGTAGATAGTTTTATTATATCCCATGGAGAAAAATAAGATGTAGATCCCACAGTTTTATTAAATAGAAAAAGGCAAATTAAAGAAATTGGTACCTTGAGGTGGTCTGATTCAGGAGTCCCCTATAAACTTATGTGTCCTGAATGCTAGCTCCTCAGCTGGTGGTAATTTGGGAATTGGAGCCTCCTGGAGGCAGTGTTGGGGGCAGGCTTATGGGTATTGTAGCCAGCTTCCCCTTGTCATTGTTTGGCACACTCTCCTGTTGCTGTTGTCCACCTGATGTTGGCCAGGAGGTGATGTCCACCCTCTGCTAATGCCACATTTTCCCCTGCCATCATGGAGCTTCCTCTCAAGTCTGTAAACCAAAATAAACAACTTTCCTTCCATCAGTTACGTTTGGTCAGGTTCTTTGTGCAGCAACAAGATGCTTACTGCAGCAGTTAATTGGTACCATGGGAGTGGGGTTGTTTCTGCTTGAAACCTGATTCCGTGGCTTTGGTCTTTTGGAACTGATTTGTAGCAGGAATGTAGGATTTGATACCTAGGCCTAAGCAATGCCTTGTGCTATAAGTACAGCTTCATGGACCATTCTTGTCAGAGTTGAAAAACCCGAGTGCAGTTAGAACTATGGACTGTGAGATTTTGCTTTTGAGGGAAAGAAAGAACTTTGTAGGGGCTGGGTTAGAAGCAGTTTTCATGAGAGGCTTGCTGCATTCTGCCTGCCTGTGCCCTGAGAACTTGTGCAGGGTTGTGTTGCGTAGATTGGTGAGCAGGTGGAGATGGCACAAAACGAAATGAAATTTTTGGGCCCGTTCAGTTTGCAGTTGAGAGATTAAAACCATTAAGATTGGGCCAGCTGATCTGCTTTGGACGACAGGAAGAATGCAGACTTTTGAAGGGGCCTGAATGCTGAAGGAGGGTCCTACTCTTCTATCCCCCCTTGGATTAACAAGTTGGTAGCTGTCATGGTTTGATCCAGGTGTTCCCCACAAACAAATGAATGTGTTCTGATTGGTAGATCCTCAGCTGATGGCAGTTTGGTGATGTCCACCCCTCTGCTCATGCCATCGTTTTCCCTGCCAGGATGGAGTCTTCCCTGGAGTCCATAAGCCAAATAAACCCATTCCGCCACAAGCCACTTTTGTTTGGGTTCTTTCTGCACAGCAACTAAAATGCTGACTACAACAGTAGCCCACCTGGTACTGTGGAGTATAACATGCAGGAACAGAGGGTCATTGAATTTACAATACAGTTTTGTTTTTTTGGAAATGGCCATGGGCAGTGTGAAGCAGGCTTGTTGGATTTCCTGCATGGAGGCCTGATGGAGCCATGAGGATTATCATTGGGTTGCAGTGGAGACCCAATGAAGATGCCAGGACTATTAGATGGCTGCCAAGGAGAGCTGCTGACACCAGATGAAGTTTTCAGGGAGCTGGAGGGGTGGAATTGG
>PVHP010021776.1:15050-29201 GCA_004024765.1 Zapus hudsonius | reverse complement strand
TAGTATTATTAAGCTCTGTTATGTCCCTGCTGATCTTCTGTTTGGTTGATCTGTCTAGAGCTGATAAAGGTGTGTTGAAGTCTCCTACTATGATGGAGTTGGAGTCTATTTCTGCTTTATTTTTGAGTAGGGTTTCCTTTATGAACTGTGTTGCACCCAAATTTGGTGCATATATGTTGATGATGGTGACATCTTCCTGGTGGATCCTTCCTTTGATAAGTAAGAAGTGACCATCATTATCCTTTTTAATTGATTTTGGTGTAAAGTCTATTTTGTCAGAGATTAGTGTAGCCACATCTGCTTTCTTTTTACTTCCACATGCCTGATAAACTGTTTTCCATCCATTTACTCTTAGAAGGTTGCTGTCTTTTGAAGTAAAGTGTGTTTCCTGAAGACAGCAGATGGAAGGGTCCATTTTTCTGATCCACCTTGCAAATCTGTGTCTTTTTATAGGGGAGTTAAGTCCATTTATAGTCAGTGATATAACTGTGAGGTTTGCTTTGAGCCCTGCCTTGATGAAGGGATAATGAGGGTTTCATCTATGCTGTTGTTATTAGCCCACTGTCTGTGATTGTCGTGTCTGAACTCTGGTATTCTTCCGAGGAAGATTTCTTGTTTCTTCCGTATGGGTTATCTCTTGCAGGAGCTTCTGGAATTGTGGCTTTGTTTTGAAATAGTCATAGAGCTATTTTACTTCGTGAAACATTTTCACTTCTCTATCTATCAGGAGGGATAACTTTGCTGGGTACCGTAGTCTAGGTTGAAAGCGATACTTCTTTAGGGCCTGAAAAGCATTATTCCAAGCCCTTCTGGCTTTCCATATTTTATTTTAATTCCTGTTCTTTTTATGATGGTTAATATCAGACAGCATATAAAATTTTATATCATACTAATTGAGCAAAATTATTATAATAACATACTTGGAGTTTTTAAATAATTATAAGCTAATGTATTTTGTAGGGATAGAATAAAGTAAAAGTAATGAAATTTATAATCTAAGTAGAGACATTCATTATCATGGAAAAGTAAATAATACATAACTTTAAGCTGACAAAAGAAAATATGGAACAAATTAGTAATGATATAAACATTTTAGGCAATTTTTCCATTTATCTGTCCTAGTTAAAATTAAAACATTGTGACACTCCAAAATTGACCATTCACAGATCATTACAAAATGGAGCATGCATTTGACTATAATTTAAATATTAATATAATAAGTATTTGAACTGTCTCAAAGTATAATGCCTGACCCTAGTATCATTAGCTCAGACATACACAGAATCAATTTATATTAGTCTCATGGCAATAGAGCATAGATGTTATAAGCAAATTACAAAACATATTCATAAAATGTAAAGCCATAAAAAACTTATAATAAAGCCATCTTCAGAGAAAAAAAGTGCAAACGAAAATTTTGAAATAAAAAATAATTTAAACACCATGCTACCCTACTCAAACTGTTACAGAGCCTTCTGCAAACTGAGTTAGAGGTTAATACTATTGAAAGAAACCAACATTTAACACAAAATTTCAATGAATTAGAAAATTAGGTTAAAAAATGTTAATAAAATAGATTCATAAAGATTTTTCAATACAGTGAAAGATAATGATGAAAACATAATGATCATGAGATGTGTAAACACTACAGATTATGCAGATGAAAACATGAGATAATTTTAAGATAAAGTGTAGTAATTAATTTTATATCTTAGATGATGTGGTAGTGTTGAATAGATGTTCCCCAATAGAATTTATTATATTTGTGTTTATTATAATTGTAAATTTTCTCCAGCCTTTTGGCTGGAGGAGGTGTCACTTTGGCCTGGCCTCCTTGAGTCTGGCCCTTTCTAAATTGGATGCAAAATACTAGGGATACATATGCAAAACAGCATCCAGAACCCAAGTCTGGCAGTTGTGCTATTTGTGAGTTACAGTGTGCTTGCTGGCTTTTGGAGGTGCTGGGTCTCTCTGTCTCTCTGCTGGGATTTGTGAAAGGAGGCTAGCCTTTTCCTCCATTTTTCCTTAACTTCCCTTGGATCTGGTAGTTCAATAGTTTCCTCCCAAAAATTGTGCCTGGTTTGGAGATTCATCCCAGCGGCATGTGGTTGACTATGACAGATGAATTAGGTAATTTCATTGAAAATCAGACTACCTACATATTTCATTAATATAACCCACACATTATAATGTATTTTAGGGATATTGATTGTGATCTTTAAAATCACATTTTCAATTGAGACAGAGAGCTACACTCATTTTTTTTCTAATTTCTTGGGAAAGAAATTAATACAAAATTTATAGTAATTATATTTAAATAAATGTTCCTAACATATTATATGACACTTTCATAAAATATTAAACTCTGACAGACATCATAAAAACATTGTATACTAATAGCCTTTTCATAGATATGTGTCAAATTCTTCAAAAAAGCATTAAATTTAATAGATCCATATATTGGTGTATCATTAATGTGTGAGTTTTTCTCAAAATGATAAAGTTGGTATATCCTAAATTATTAAACTTTCAAGTATATGACATTATTATAGGAAAATAAACTATAAGATGATCTCAAGAGATTCATAAAAATAAAAAAAATACCAAACAAACATGTATTAATCCACCATAAACTAAAAATTGAATCCTTGTTAAGAAAATAACCTTCAGTTCTCAGGTTTCTGTATTTGCTGATACTACTGAATACTATCCCCATATCAATTGTAGGACTTCTAGAATTTTTATTAATGACCCCATAAAAAGCTAATTCTTCTGTAGTTTCTCAAATTCAAAGAAGTAAAGTCAATCATGACTATGAGTTAAAGCACAAGAAAAATGTTTGCACAGAAAATGACAGACATTTTCAACTTTAATATACAATATATCATAGCACAATTGTCAGTAACATTTTTGGCAGCCAAATGTTTGCTTTATTAAAAAATGTACATCTGTCATAGGATTAGAAGAATAAGTTGCATGAATACTTGCAACAGATTGTTTCTGTTCTTTTTTTTATATTGCTAGCCTTTTTATTAACTACTGAAAATGCTTGGCATAAAAAACGAATTTCAAAGCTTTTTCTAATTCAACTGCTTTTTCCACATTAAATGATTTTCAAAAACTCGTAAAAATAAGCCAGATTTAAATACTTCCCATCTTGGAAACTTTAAAAGAAAACATATCTCTAATTAGTATTTTTAGAGTCATTAAGAAGGCTTTTTACCTTCTCATGAGTCAGCCGGGGAAAATATTGATTCCATGGCCTAGGTGTCTCAAGCAATTACCATCAAGAGAAATTCACAATTACATTGCAGGCATGTTCTAGGATTCAATTATTTATTACAAAATATTTTCAAGTATTGGTGAAGTGATCCTAATATTAAAAATAAAATTAAAACACTGCAAAATGCTCAGTATTTTCATTGGGAAATGATTAATGCAGATTAGAATCTTTTTTGAGAGTCAGATGTGAAAATCATCGTAGAAAAATGTTTACTTTTAATGTCTATAGATACAAGGAATTTTCTATCATGTTATAATTATTACTACTGACAAATAATTTGACACCATTATTTAAGAGTTTGCTATCATGATGTAAAGTTTTGAAAAATTATTTTATAGAAAAATTTCTATGGAAATTCCAATTATGAGTGAGTCAAGACTAATTCTGGGAATTATCATATAAATAGGTATAAATAGTTTCTGGCTATCCAGAGATGAGGTATTAGTCCTTTTGTAAAAGTGGATAAACAACAAAATTATATTAATATTTGACTGTCAAATGCCTGAATATAAAATATGCAAGGCTTAAAATTATGTCACTCCAGAAACTGAATGTAAAACATCATTCTTATGTATGTGCTATGTGAACTTTTTGCATTGATCTGAGGTGAATGATGAATGATATGGGTGGGGTACAAAACTCTTTTGAGTTCATGAAATTGAATTGTATGGTTAATTATAACTGAAGTCTCAATGCTCAGTTATTTAACATGATGTAGGTATTACAAAAATTGAAATGTTATTTTCTTGGTAGCTTCACTAATGAACTTAATTGATCATTGTGATCAGCATTTACAAATGAAATGAAAAAAAGCTTGTAAAGTTTCCTAAAACATCCTGAGTAGACTATAACTATAAACCATAGTTTTCGAATAAATATACCAGTGTGATGAATGACAATATATAATTGAATAATTATAAGCTATAACTGATGATTCTGTGTATCTTTGCATGAACAAAATATAGAAATTAATTTTCTCTTTTAGGTCATTCTCTGGTTTGAATTTCAAACATTTAACTTAAATTCCTCCTAAAATTTTCTGAGCATAACATTTGCTGTCTTCTTATTCATATATACTTTACATGCTAATATTAACTATTTTAAAATTAATCCATAAATTAGAATTGTTTTATATATATATATATATATATATATATATATATATATATATATATATATATATATATATATATATATATATATAATTTATTAACAACTATATACAGAAAATTTGGAACAAATATAGTGGGGCTTTTGTCCTTACTTATCAATTTTGAATGATTTGACAATACCAAATTTTCACCAAGGTTTGTCCAAATAAAGTAGCACCTAGGTTTTAGCTCTAGATAGACACATCCCACTCAAGGGCAGGGTGTCTCTGGAGCTGGCTCTAACTGCTGTTAGGGTATTGGGGGATAGAATTGGAAAAAAAACACCAGGAAGAAGTACATATATGCTTAAGAAATAATGGTTAACAATATCCATTATGATCCTGTAGGAGGCAAGGCAAGGCTCAGATTGGGGAGGGTTTAAGGAGGAGCTTGGCAACATTGTATGGGGCCTCTCTCCTAAACTCTCACATATTCCCCCCACTCTTGAGGACATTACAATTTCTGTTGGGAAATGGGGATGAAGAAATTTCTCTTATCTATTTCCTGCTGAATATGACACAAAGTTATGGCAGTTGGGGGTACCTCTCAGAGAGGGGAGGGTCCCTACCTAAGGCCCAAAAGAGAGAGACCCATTAGCCATATATCACATTGCCATGATTTTTTCCTGTCTCACATTGTAAGGCAGAAGGTGTGGTACCTCCCCTAGAAGTGGGGAGTGTTTCATATAGGGTGTCCTGTGTAGAGTGGTTCAGTGTCAATGATGTTGGATTGCTGTCCACTATGGAAACTTGAGATCCATCCCCAGAATTGTTTTTTTAATGGCATCGTAGCAGCTGATATGGTCTGAGATGATTCCTGTATGGCATGTAAAGCATATGACATATATCAACAGAGTTATTAAATATATATATATATATATATTCTGCTGTATATATATGATTATAATAAATGCTGTATATACATATATATACAGCATTTAATCTTAACAGCACAAGTGTTACCTTGGGAAGCTATGAGGGCATTTAGAGCCCTGTTATTTTTATGATCATGTTTTCTATCATTTGAATTTTAGAATAAAGGGGATTCACTTAGCAGTATTTTTTCCAATGGAAGGAATAAACATATTAGATGATAATATCATTGTAAAACACTCCAAGTCTGTCTGTATTTAAATTTGCAAATAAGTTGATTGTGTTAAGGTGTTTACCTTGTCTTCCCTGTATCTAGGGAAATTTTAAAATACATCCTCCAATCTTTCCTGGGGCAAGCCAGGGACAGAGATTGGTGTCACAAAACCCTTTTAGTGTCACGAGGAGCAGTCCAGTATATATTTATTTTAGATCCCAATCTGTCAGAGACCATTTTGATGGTTGGAGGCTTATGACATTTAGACATAGGATTAGAACTATTAAGAGTTGGAGCCAACCTGTTTTAGAGCCTTGTTTTGTTTTTCCGTTTTTGATAGTTGTTATTATCATATATCCTTGGGTATAATATTCTCCCTGTGTGTTTAAGACCTGGTATAAGGTCAAGATTTAAACAACTATGTCTTTTTGGGTGTCACCGATGGCTCTCCAAGGAGGATTTGAGATCTGGGAAAAGCACTGTGCTTCCTCAGCATTAATGCTGTCAGTGATTATAAGTCCAGGTCATGTTTACCTTTGTTTTCCCTTCATTGGGTGTTGGGCACTGCCTGTTGGTGCTGCTACTGAGGGCACGGAGAACAGGGTTAAGGATGTGTAAGGTGAAACTCCGGTAATTCGGTAGGCATTTCCCAGCTCCACCTACCCTGACTCCTAGCCCCCACGGGCTAGCCACAGAAGCCAGTGTTTCCATCTCAGCATGACTGGATTTGGCATCAGCAAACTTCCTTGTGCCCATCCCCACGGACCGGACCGTGGCTAGCATCACGTATTTCCCGCCACTCATGGCCCCCAAATGAGGTGTTCTCAGGTTGTCCCCACCCACCTATCCCAGTGCAGGCTGCCAACTCCCCACCCCCATCAATCAATCTCCTTTTCTCTTCCCCATTCCCCATGCCCCGGATCCCCTTTTTTCTATAAAATGTAGTCTCCCAATTGAATAAAGAACCATGTGCATAAACAATATGCATCTGCTCGCCTCTGTGTCCCGCCAGACCCTCCTGCGCCATCCCCCCAGCTCTGTGGGCCCCAGCCCTGAGACAGCGGACAGCAGACAGCTCACCTCGGCTCTCGCCGCTTCTCTGTTTTCCCTCTGCCGGTCCGGAGGAGAAAACAACAACAGGGAAGCTGAGACTTCAGTCCCAAGTTGACTCTCCTGTTTTTGATTGTACACTGGTTTGTTTCTGGGTCTCCTTATCGTCCTTGTTCAGAAAACAGGTGACACTCAGAGTGTCAGTACTAAAACTCCTCAGGGTTGTCCTCTTTATCTCCTGTGGCCTTGTGACATGGGAGCAGAGGCCAAAATATTAGCCTATTTAGCTCCATGGCTCCAATTGGATTTGGATTTTATACAGGAGATTAGCACACTTAGAGAGGAATTTGAGTTAACATTGTAGGATAGATGTATCCACATAGACATCAAAATTGACTAATAAGGCATATCTAATTAGAGAATGGCATAACTTTAGTCTAACTTGTCCAACCTTGAGTTTACTTATTTGGAACAGCTTAGGCCATAACTGAAGTATGAAAGTAGGCTCATATTATTTTTTAATATGTCATGACTAATATAGACAAAACATATTGTTATTTTTGAAAGCATTTTTAGCAATGGGTCTAAATATATTGATCTAACCTGGAAGTCATCAGATTAGGAACAGTTAAGCAAGACAGCATCTATGCATAAAAACATAATAATTACCCAGGAGAGTTTGGAAACTCAATTTGTAGAAGCTGAAATAATTTTCCTCAGATGTGGATCATGGTCTGAGCTTGAGATTATACCCTGGAGTAGGGAATATGTCTTAAAGAGTTAGTTTATTTAGAGGCAATTTACTTGAATCACCCAATATAAGACAATTGCTAAAATGAAATCCTAGAGACTCTGTGATTTTCCACAAGAAAGCAGAGTCTGGACACTGTAGAATTAGAATAGCTGAGTTCAAATATAACTCTTGGTGAATTTGTTTTTGAAAGAGAAAACATGTGACAACCAATGTTGTTAGTTTAATGTCAGCATTAATTAACCTGATATATAGTAGAGATCCTTATAAGCTTAAGACAATTTTATGTTTTATCCATGACTGAAATTTTATAAAAACTTAACTAAGTTATCCCAACATTATTTTTCTAACAGGAGGATAGAAGCCACAATGGCTGAAACTAAACCTTTAAGTTATATAAGTCTGATATTGACCATTTGATAGCATTAGCAGGAACAAATAAAAACCATTTTTAAACCCACATTGTTTTTAGATGTGAGAACCTTATTTTAGAAAATTAATATTAGTAAGTAACACTTGTCTTAAAAACTCAATGTTCCCAGTAATTAACACATTGACAAAGAAATATAGTTAGCTTAGATGAGTAACTTAAGAGTTCTTTTCACAAACACACACACACACACACACACACACACACACACACACACACACACACATATATTTAACCCATGAACAATTTAGCATTTGTGAGGTGTTAATGAATAACCTTAAACATAATAGTTAAACCTTGGCATCTAGAATACAGTCTTGGAAGGGCCTGGCACAATTTTCTTTCGGAAAAGTTTCCATAAATGTGTCCCCCTCTATACATCAAGGAAGTAATCCCTGGTGATGTCCTCTTTCCTGAATGGGGGCCTTTCTTAAGCAAACTTTTATGTTGATAATGTTTACCCTTTTTTTCTCCTTGTCTTATTTTAATTTTGATTCCATTTTGTTCCCTTTTGGCTTCCAATTGTAATAATACTAGTTGGACCTCAGAGCAGCTGTTTTAAGCTCTTGGTTGGTTTAGCCACCAATTTTTGTAAGTTAGCATGGTTTTCTAATTATCTCCTTGAATCTTTGAAGAAAGGCAATGGACAGTTTGTTATAAAATTGCCCTCTGCTAAGTATAGACCTTGGGGCTGTATTAGAAGGTGAATATTTCAACTGAAACAGCAATGGAGAAAAAGAAGCAAAAGATTCTTGACTCAGAATCATGCCTGATTCATGGTTCTCATCTCTGTTGAAAAGAGGTGCCATCTCTTGAAAATTGATTCTGGGACCAGAAATTTGGTGTGTCCTCTTTACAGGAGCCTGCGTCCCAAATTTTGAGCTTTGTCCCAAATCTACGAAGACACATAGTACGTTCTATGTGTTTTCTTGAAGCAAGGGGGGGGTCCCCTTCAGGAAGTCCATTTCACACATCCTAAGAGGCTAGCCTACAAGCTTCACTTCTTCAGACCTATCCAGCATGGGTCTCATATCATGGCATATGAGAGGACCCAAGGCATTGATTAGACTATAGATGTAGAGGATATGCATACCCTTGTCTTAGTTCATTTACCCAGTCAGTGGGGGGTGGGGGTGGCTTGTGACCTCATTTCCATTTCTCCCTTTGGTGGGAATCTGGTACGTAGGTCTCCAATCTTTGTGTGTTTCAGGGTGGCTTTGGAACTATGGCTCTAATGCTTCCTTTCTTTAAGGAGAATCTATAATTATTTTAAGTCTAGGATATAAGGCATGGTTAAATACCATGTACTGAGATATTAAGCACACCACAACACATCTACCATTTATATTTTTCTCTTATCCCCATTATATAGAGCCACTGTTAAGACATGAATTGAAAAGGTTAGTAGCCATATAAGGGAGAAAAAATTGATATCAGGTGTTTTCAATAATTCAATTATCTGATTTCCTTACGAGCAGCTATATATTGTAAGCAAGCCTAATGATTGAAACTGCTTAAATATCCTTTTTTCTTTAAACCATGGGTTGATTAGATTTAGGGGTCACTGAGCCAAAAACTGTAACTGGAGTGATCAGGTCCAGTGGTAGCAGTGGTCAGTTAAGACGGTTTCACAAGCAAAAGAATAGTTGTGCTCTGTATTATTAAAAGTTAGGCTAGAGAATTATTTAGTACTTAAAAGTGACTTGTGGTGGTCATTCCTTTCCTAAAGCTTGCTGTGACCAGTCTTTTTGACAATATCCAAAATTAATTTTCATATAAAATATATCAAGCAAATAACTTTAGAAATTATATCTAGTATAGAAATTTATAATTGGAGCCTTTACCAAAATTTGGGAGTAGATATTTTTCTTTCTAAAAATGCCAAATGAGTATAACCATTGATAAGTAACTCTAACCATTGAGCAGCCTGATCAAAAGACTAATAAGGAGTGGGCAGAGCATGATGGCAGACAAGTAGCAGCCTCGCCAGGACTCTCATTGAAAAAGTTTGATTCTTCAGCTGGGATCCAAACCCGGGACCCCAGCTGGCCCTGAACCCAAACCTAATATCTACCCAACTCCGCACTGGCTGGGGGGTCAGGTCTACCCAGCTGCTTTCGGCAGAGGAACAGAGTGCCACACTTCCCCCACCCCTAACTCCTGCCGGAGGCATTGTCTCCTCTCCGGTGCTGCCCGAGAGCTCTTGGCGACAGAGCACCTCTCCCTCCTAGGACTCCTTCCTCCAGCCTCCCTCCAGCGACTCTTGTGCGCATTTCTCCCTGAGACCCCCCCACATACATGGGCAGACACGCTCCTTGGGCAAACTGACCTAGAGTGGTTCCCGGAGCGCACCCCGGACCGCAGCTGCCGGGCAGAGCCAGGTCTCAGGCACCTGGGAAACTCTGCCAGTGCTGGGAGGGCAAAGGGGGCTTCGTCAGGCACCAGGGACCACGCGTCACTGATAGGAGGACACAGTCAGGCGGGAAAACACTGGGCTCTATATTTGGGGTGCTGGGGCTGTTTCTACTGCAGCATACCAATCAGAGAAAGGGGCCTATGTGGTGGCTCTAAGTCTAAATAGTCACAGACAGAGGTATCCAGATAGGTAAAGATCTAAGCCTCTCTGGGGACAAAACACCCCAAAAGGAAAGACCTTTGTTTAGGATCAAACCTGGTGATCTTTCCACTGGAAGCAAATCGGGCTGAACAGCACTCCCTAAGGTGCCTGAGTCCCACTCCCCTACCTAGACATGGGAAGAAATCAAAGAAAAAAACCCACAGAAATCAAAGATGGAACTCCCCAACCCAGGGCCCCCAGTCCCTTTATCAAACACGAGAGTGGCAAAGAAGTAGAGGCAACACATACACAATCTCAAAGAGAGAACAATATGACTCCTGACCACAACTGCAATGCAAATATGAAGCAGCTAATGGCTGATACGTAAATTATGAGAAAAGACATGAATGAGATGAAGCTTTCTAACTCAAGCATAGACTCCAGACTGAATTTAATGGAGAGAAATATGAATGACCTGAGAAACACATTGAGTGAATTGAAGATTAATCAACTAAGAGAGGAGCTAGACAACCAAATGATTAAATTTGATGAGGACTTAAATAAACTTAAAAATGATTATCAGGAATCCCAAGCAAAAACAAAATTAGATTGGAAATTAGATCTCACCAAAGAATTGGAGACTATAAACAAAATTATAGCAGAAACAAATAATGAAAAGGAGATGTTAAAAAGCTCACTTGAATCAATCAGTCCCAGAGTTAATAATTTGGAGGACAGACTTTCAGAAGTAGAAGACAAATCAGAAGGAATTAATAAGGATGTCATAGGTTTCAATAAATTCAAGAAATCAAGTGAACAAAACTTGAGGGATCTATGGGATACAATAAAGAGGATCAATATTAGAATCATGGGGAACCCAAAGGGAGAAGAAGCCAAGGATAAGGGCATAGGAAATATCTTCAGCAGAATTATTCAAGAAAAATTTCCCTATCTAACAAGAGAAAGCCCACTCAACTTTCAAGGGGCCCAGAGGACTCCAAACAGACATGACATGAAGAGGAATTTTCAAAGACACATTTAAATTAAGATGATTAACATAGAAAGCAAAGAGAAAATACTCAAAGCTGCTAGAGAAAAGCAAACAGTAACTTACAGAGGAAAAGCCATCAGATTTACCTCAGACTTCTCATTAGAAACCATGAAAGCCAGAAGGGCTTGGAATAATGCTTTTCTGGGCCTAAAGAAGTATGGCTTTCAACCTAGATTACTGTACCCAGTAAAACAATCCATCATGATAGATGGAGAAGTGAAAGTGTTCCATGAAGTAAACCAGCTCTATAACTATTTGAACACAAAGCCAAAATTTCAGAAGATCCTGAAATTTATATCCCACACAGAAGAAACAAGAAATCTACCTCAGAATAGTCCAGAAGAATTGCAGTCAGTGCGCTAATAACAGCAGCAGAGACAACAAACCCCATTACCCCTTCATCATGGCAGGGCTTAAAGCAAACCTCACAGTTATATCACTGAATATAAATGGACTTAACTCCCCTATAAAAAGACACAGACTTGCAGAGCGGATTAGAAAAATGGAGCCTTCCAAATGCTGCCTTCAGGAAACGCACTTTACTTCTAAAGACAGAAATCTTCCTATAGTAAAAGGATGGAAAACAGTTTATCAGGCATGTGGAAGTAAAGAGAAAGCAGGTGTGGCTACATTAATCTCTGACAAAACAGACTTTAAACCAAAATCAATTAAAAAGGATGAGGAAGGTCACTTCTTACACTTCAAAGGAATGACCCAGCACGAAGATATGACCATCATTAACATATATGCACCAAATTCGTGTGCAACACAGTACGTAAAGGGAAACCTACTCAAAAATAAAGAAGAAATAGACAACTAATTCCATCATAGTAGGAGATTTTAATACACCTCTATCTGCTCTAGACAGACCAACCAAACAGAAGATCAGCAGGGACATAATGGAGTTTAATGACACTATTGACCAGCTAGGGATAACAGATATTTACAGAACATTCTACCCCAAAGACACAAAATATGCATTCTTCTCAGCAGCGCATGGGACTTTTTCTAAAATTGATCATATCTTATGTCACAAATCCTCCCTAAAAAAATTAAGGAAGATTGATGTAGTTCCTTGCATCAAATCAGACAATAGTAAATTAAATGTAGAAGTTTACAGTGGAACAGAATCAAGAAAATACACAAAGTATTGGCGCCTGAATAATTCGCTCCTAGAAAATGATTTGGTCATCCAAGAAATAAAACAGTAAATTCAGAATTTCCTAGTAGTAAATGATGACGATAACACATCATATCAGAACTTATGGGACACAATGAAGGCAGTCCTGAGGGAAAAGTTCATCGTGCTAAATGCCTTCATATCAAAGACAGAGAGGTCTCAAATCAATAGCCTAACCACCAATCTAAAAGCATTGGAACAGATGGAAAAAGCTAACCCAAGAAGCTCAAGACGAAAGGAAATAACTAACATCAGAACTAAGATAAATGAATTGGAAATAAAGACAACAATTAAAAAAATAGATAAATCAAAGAGTTGGTTCTTTAAAAAAGTTAATAAAATCGACAAACCCCTGGCCAAACTAATCAAATGAAGAAATGAGAAAGCCCAAATCAACAAAATCAGTAAGGACAATGGTGAGATCACAACAGATCCTGAAGACATTGGAAGAATCATCAGATCATACTTCCAAAACCTCTACTCCACAAAATTAGAGAACCAGGAAGAAATGGATAAGTATTTGGACACCTACCAACTGCTAAAGCTTAACCCAGGGCAGATAAAAGCACTAAATAAATCTATCACATCCGCTGAGATTGAAGAAGTAATCAAAAACCTTCCCAAAAGGAAAAGCCCAGGACCAGATGGTTTCTCAGCTGAATTCTACCAAGCCTTCATCACAGAGCTAAAACCACTCTTTCTGAAGCTTGTTAGAAGCATAGAAAAAGAGGGAAGGCTACCAAACACCTTCTATGAAGCTACCATTGCCCTAATCCCAAAACCAGGCAAAGATGTAACAAGAAAAGAGAACTATAGACCCATATATATCATGAACTTAGATGCAAAAATCCTGAACAAAGTCCTAGCAAACCGGATACAATGCTACCTCAAAAATATTATCCACCCTGACGAAGTTGGCTTTATCCCAGAGATGCAGGGATGGTTCAACATATGCAAGTCGATAAATGTGATACATCACATTAATCAGTTCAAAAACAAAAATCACATGGTTATATCAATAGATGTGGAGAATGCTTTTGACAAAATTCAACACCTCTTCATGTTCAAAGCTCTTGAAAGAATAGGCATAGATGGCCTATTCCTCAACTTAATAAAGTCAATTTACAAATCTCCTAAAGCACAGATCATTCTCAATGGGGAACGACTCAAGGAGTTCCCACTCAATTCAGGAACAAGACAAGGCTGCCCACTCTCACCACTGCTCTTTAACATAGTGCTTGAAGTTCTAGCTCAAGCGATAAGACAAGAGAAGGGCATAAAAGGAATACAAATTGGAAAGGAAGAAATTAAACTATCCCTCTTTGCAGATGACATGATCCTTTATATATCAGACCCCAAGAATAGTATCAGTAACCACTTGAAGGTGATTAATGCCTTCAGCAATTTGGCAGTATACAAAATTAACACACAAAAATCAGTAGCCTTCCTATACGCAGAAGGCAAGCAGACAGAAAAAGACATCAGAGAGTCTGTCCCATTTTCTATAGTCCCTAAAAAAATCAAATACCTTGGAATATCACTAACCAAGGTTGTAAAGGACTTATATAAGGAAAATATTGAAACACTTAAGAAAGAAATAAAGGAGGATGTG